>BLSH010310142.1:493537-512567 GCA_018402905.1 Glandirana rugosa
ATTTGTAGGGAGCACTATCATTATACACCACTGTCCATGAGAAATACCTTCCTAGCTCCCAGGTTTTCTGAGGGGTAGGGAGGAAATGTGAAGGGTCATAAGTCTAACGGTTTTTGCCACTAAGACTTATGACAGTAAAAAATTTTGGTTACGGCAACCGGCGGATCATTTGGCCTTCACTACAACACTACAGCGAAGACCTTAAACTCCATCCTCTGGGCTAACCTCGGCTAAGGTCGAAGGAAGTCCAGAGGAAGATCGACCGTCTATACGGCCTAGTCTCGAGGCCAGAGAACAACCCTGCCCTCCGGCCTCTTCTCGTCACCTCCGTGCGATCGTTCGGGTTCCGTCCGGACCCGGACCCGGACTTTGTCCCGAAGTTCGGACGGACCAGCAGAACCCGAACTTCCAGGTGTTCGCTCAACTCTACTTAACACGAATCGCCGTATATACGATGGCTGCTTTAAGTTGAGGTATCGGGATATAGCCAGCTGCAGGCTATATCCAGGTATCAGGCTCGGGAGCCACTCTGTCTTTATCCCAGGGGGCGGGAGGGGGGATGTCTTCCACTGCTCTTCTCCGGCCTCCCGTCCCAACAAGAGACCGGAGCTCTGATCCGGCATATCTGCCAGCTAGAAGGAGACCTGAAGGAAGCTGGAATCGGCTCCAATCGGGTCTCCTACCTCAAATTCCAGAAGCGACATCACAACATCACTTCCGGTTTACTAGGCGGCCAACGGCATTGGTTTTAAAAAATGACAGTATTCAGAATCACCGTTTTTGGCAATCTGAATACTGGGAAGTGTAAAGGAGGGATGGGGAGTCTTTTGGACCCTCGATCCTTCCATAAAGAGTACCTGTCACCACATATTACTATCACGAGGGATGTTTACATTCCTTGTGCTAGCAATAAAAGTGATCAGAATTTTTTTTTTAAAGGAACAGTGCTAAAAATAAATAAATAAAATCCCGCTCGCGCAGCAAAGAAAACGCATACATAAGTCACACCCGCATATGAAAACGGTGATCAAACCACACACGTGAGGTATCGCCGCGATTGCCAGAGTGTGAGCAATAATTCTAGCAAAGACCTCCTCTGCACCTTTCCCCTGGTAACCACTAAAACATTTTAAAGTGTCGCCTATGGAGATTTTTAAGTACAGGAGTCTGTCGCCATTGCGCAAGTGTGCGCAATTTTCAACCGAAACATGTATAGTATCTATTTACTCGGCGTAACATCCTCTTTCACAATATACAAAAAAATTGGGCTAACTTTATTATTGTCTTATTTTTTAACTCAAAAAAGTGACATTTTTCCAAAAAAATCACGCTTGAAAGACCGCTGCGCAAATACAGTGTGACAAAAAGTATTGCAAGAATCGCCATTTTAGGGTGTTTTAAAAATTCTAGGGTGTTTTAAAAAAAATCTATAATGTTTGGGGGTTCTAAGTAATTTTCTAGCAAAAAAAAAATGGTTTTAACTTGTAACCAACAAATGTAAAAAAGGGCTCCGGTGGGTAAGTGGTTAAAATTATGAGTACATCTTCTATGTTGATAAGACCATGATTGTACTATTCAGTCACCAAAACAGGCCATCTGAAAGAATAGATGTGACTGTGACCTTCTGGAGGTAACTTTATTCTGCTACTTAAGAATACCAGGCTGTGAGAAGTGGAAAAAGGATGAAAGCCCATAGGATTTGACTTGACATATACAATGTGGGGCTAGATAAAAACTCATGAGCCTTCTTGGCAAATAAATGAACCAGACTGCATCTTCCAGAAGGCAGCAGTCCACTAGAAGCAGCTGGTTATGGTTCACATAACAACCTTTTCAATCAAAGGTGTAAGGGATTAGCTCAGTAGCGGGGTGTGCAGGACCCCCTGAATGGGTCACAGCACAGTGAAGTAGGCACAGACAAACAGCAGGATCTTTGTGAAAGCAAAAACTGTGGTTTATTTACACGTCTGTGGTTACAAAGTGCAGGCATCAAAACAGGTAAAATAAAACAAAACAGAAAATAAACCCTTGCCACTTCGGGCGTCTAACTACAAAGAGACAGGAACCTGACTACTTGTTCTGCCACAGCCTATCGCTGCCCAGACACTTGGCAGTCACAGAGAAATAAACAGAGGCTTTTAGTCACCCAGACTTAATCTCTCCATTCAGAGGTATTGCTGCTCCCCGGTCTGCAATGCACAGATATCTGGTTCCAGGATGGAGCCCCTTATTGAAACAACCTGGGAATTTTATAGAGCCCTGAGTGCTATATCTGTTACACCTGAGCTTGTTAATCCTCATTGAGCCCAAACAGGCTCACTAGACAGCACACATACAAAAGCAATCAGTGTACAGCATAAACATGGGACAAATATATCTCCCATCCTGGACACAACCCATAAATTTTCCTGGCTTCCTGTCACAAAGGCAATGAAGGCACTTGGTCAATTAGGCTTTAGACGCACATTGTTTTATGTGTCACTTGATATAGACTAAAAGCCTAAAAAGCAGCTGTATTACTAAGCAATACCCCTAAATTGATGTACAGCAACGTGACTTTGAGGGGTCAGCAGAAATGAACATTCAGACCAGACTGCCTGAACTAAGTGCCTTGGTTGTTAATTCTGCTACTTTAGTGAAGCAGTGACTGGTTTCCAGTGGGTTTTTCATTTGAACAAAAGCAGAAGTATTTGCCTTCAGAAACAGTCATTTTGCTTATTTTTTGCATTTATACTCTATAGTGTAGATAGTTATCCACAATTCGTTACAAAGGACTGTGTTAAAGGAACACATGCTCTTATTCTTAATCATATTATAATTATAGTCATGACTGTTGTCTTTGTCTTTTTGTCTATTCAATAGAATGTTCAACTTATAAAAACAATGTAAAACCATTTATTTAACAATTGATTTAACATATTTCATTAGCAATAACCTTCAGAAAACATTTTCTGTAGCCATAATTGTAGATATGTTAGATGAAATTGTAGATAAAACTTCTTACAATTCTTCTCTTCAGCTAGGTTGAGGTCAGGATTCTGAATTGACCAATCCATAATACAATTTTATTCTGTTAAAACCATTCTTTTGTTGATTTATCTCTGTGTTTTAGGGTTTTTACTTATTGCAACAACCAAATTCTTTTAAGTTTTTGGGTGACCAAAAGTTGTAAATTTAGAACAGTCCTTTATAATAACAAGTTGTCCACGTCAAAGGCAGCAACGCAGTCATAAACTATTATGTTTCCTTTAATTTGTTTCATGGTTGGCTTGATTTGTTTGGTGTTGGTGTGTGGCATGTTCACCTTGTGTGTCATTCCTCCACTTTTCTAGTTCGGTTATTTTCTTATAGTGGATGTTATGGTTGGTGAACTCTACTTGTCAGCAGAGCCAACCTCCCTCCAGAGTGCAACCCCAGAGCATTAGGTCTTTAGACAGTCAACCAACAGACAAACTGCTGGGGTACCAAGTCATGAGGCAGAAGCACATGGGCAGGAGTATACACATAGACAGATGGCAGACAGAAGAACAGTCAAACAATTTAAGAGTTGAGTTGGGCATCACAGAAGCAAAGTCCAAATAACAGGACAAGGTCAGAATTTAGAAGGCAAGCGTAAATGCTGTGTAGCCATCCAGGCCCAGATAAACAGAACCTAGGCACTAGGTAGAACTACAGAATTCTCAACATGGATGTTAGACAATGGTCAGCTGTGCAAATCCAGCAGCTCACGATTGCCAATGTAGCCATGTACAATTTGCAACACAAGTGCAGCAAACAGATTGTTACACACTAAACGAAAACTTTTTTTTTTTAGTTTTGGTGCCAGGCTGGTTAGTTTGGGGGCGGTCACACGTGTGCCCACTCTCCTCCCTCCTCTCTATCTGGCGGCACCCACTATGCCAGCCCCAGGCCACAGATGGACAAGCAGAGCCCATAATACATAGCAGGGGACACACACGGGGTATGTGGAGCATTCAGATGGCAGCCCAGGTTCAGGACGTAATTTCTTGTAACCATGGCGACCTGGGGTTTTTCAAGCCCTGGTTTTGCACATTTATGCATCCTGTATCAACAACACAGCACCCTATCATTAGTCCACTTTATGCTAGCCACGGGGACCTTTTAGGGAGCACTCCTAAACTACACTGCCACCTGTATGTTCTGCATATTGATTGCCTAGCTGCTGAACTGTAAGTGCTTTTTTGTGCATATGGATACTTGGAATTTTAATCCAGAACTTATTACATAAAAACAGAAAATGTCGAGAAGAGGCTGTCTCACCTGGTTCTTTTAAATTACTGGCACCTTGTTAGCCCCAATGATCAGACACAGCTCACTCCCTAGAAGCTATGTCACCAGTAAGAGGGGCACTTCAACAAACACAGCTCACTTCTCAATTTCCATATCACCAATACATTCTGCAAATCAACAAACTCAATTTGTTCTCCAGTATTATGCATATGGCTGAATACTTTTCATCTGCGTTTAATTAAAGTCTTTGTTTTCTTTTTTAGGTTTAGAAGAAAACAACTATGTGCCATAGTCAATCTTATCCCTTACAGAAACAAATTATTGAAACTTGGTACTTGATCGGTGACTCCCTGAGCTCTTCAAGCATCAACCAGTATCAGTATCTATTTCCTGGATTAAGGTATTGGCCCAGAGATGACACATGTTCCTGGTCGTGTGTACACACATCCCACACAGCACAGTTTCTCACCTTGTGAGATGTCAGAAATTTACAATATTTCAAAAGTCCTCCTGCAGGTAACATATTTCTTCCAGATAGGTTTTCACAGTCAGAGCTTGAGAGACTTTACCTATGCACAGTTGCTTCACTGGAGCTCAAAGATTCTTCCTAATCGCAAAAGGTGTGTGTAAATATATACTGTATATAGTGGTATGTCAGCAATAAGGTGTGTGTAAATACAATGTGTGTGTATACTGTATGTACACACACCTTTTTCTCTAAAATATCACTATATATATATATATCAGGAATTTATTTATGCAGACTTACAGTAACTAATAGTTCTGCTTTAAGCTTCCTCTAGGGCAGATGTCAGCAGATGACACTAGGTGGGGCTGGGTCTCCAAATCACAGTAAATGTAATTGAAAGTGACGGCCAGTTTGTGACCTCACCTATGTTCCAAATATTGTAAGCTCCAAGAAGTTGGTATTCAGCAATATATACTGACATTAGGGGCATTGAAGTTTGACAAGTATCAGAAATTTGCAAGTTACATTTACAGACGTTAGAGATGAATTTAAAAAATGGTGTTATACTATTTCAAGCATCAGATCTTTTGAATTATTATAAAAAAAAGTTACATTATTCAGATGCCAATGGCTGTCATTACTTTTTTAACTGATGCCAGAGGCTAGTGTATTGTACAATAAACATCAATTTAAGTCCTATGTTTGATACATGCCTCTTTCAGGTAGACTGCTTAGATAAGCTATTAAAAGGAACTTGTCAGGATAGAAATATGAGAATTTACACTTCTGAGGCAATCTGAGAATCAGAGGTCCACTGAAAACTGACAGCTGTTGGCCTGTCAACTACTTGACTTTACATACTGTTTCTTTTCTTCTGATTGTGCACCATGTGAGATCAGGTAGTTGACATGTAACATAGTGGTAGGTCCATTTTAGGTTTTCCCCACCCTATATTTTATTTCAGTTTGAGCTGGTTACTCCTGCTGGGCTTATTTTTTAAGAAGGGCAGGGTTAGCTAGCAGGATGTAAGGACTGTGGGGTCAATCTCTTCCCTGAATAGGCACCCCTTTTCATGGGCCTAGTCATTCAGCTAATCCTGGGACGAAGAAGAAAACATCACTTTATTAGTTACTAAGGACTTTGTAAATATACTTTCATAGAAGTAAAATTAAAAAAAAAACAAGTTGACCCGACTGAACATTTCATCATTGTGTGTGTGTGTGGGGGGGGGGGGCGTGATTGTGAAGTCAGCGTACTGTTTCGTGTTAAAGGTGTGCACACTCTTGCAGAGTTAGATATTAACGAGGGCTTGAGTAGACAGTGTCTGTCATGTGACCCATGATGTTAAAGTGCTGAGCGTTCCACTCCTTGTCTGGTCTATAGGAAGAGTGAGGGAAAAGTGAGTTGGATGCCATGTGCACCACAAAATTTGGTCGCTTCAGCAGAGACCAGCCAAATTTGATCCATGTATGGGGACAACATGTCAGATAAATGCTGCTTGATCAGCACCACCGGCTATAGCCAGCAGCGCTGATCATTGTATTCTGACAGTCAGGAAGCCTCCTTGCTCAGCAGGGGTGATTCCCCAATCCTCTCGAATGTGTGGATAGGGTATTGGGTAGGTATTTTCAACACGCTGGTTGTGCAAAAAAAAACATAACTGAATTATCTATGGGCTTCTTAAGCCTGTGTAAGTGTTAAGGGCAACCATGTGTCCCATGGACTGTATTAGGTTGTTCTGAGAGAAGGTAGCACTATACCTAAAAACCAATACCTTAGCTTATAGTTGTTATGCCTATGAAAGTGAGTTAAGTAGAGAAGTGGGTGTGCTACTAGGTCTTGTGCCAGCCAAAACCTGGCAGTCCCAGCTAGGTCACCCATGGGATAGCAAACATCCAAGCTACACGGGGGCTAGACTTTACCCTTTGTACTACAGACATGCCAACAACTGCCAGACTATCCCCTTAGACTCCCTCAATATATCTGACAAAGGAAAGCTAAATGGGAAATGCATATCATCTTTCAGAAATTACTATTACAAGAATGTATGATTTAATATTTTGATAATTCCATAAGCCCAATAATAATCAAAGGCAGAGCAGCAGTGTGGGAGCATGTGACCTGAAAAGGATATGTGTGCCGCTCAGGCTTGGTAGAGAGAGGATATGTGAATGGTGCATCCACAGCTGCTATTTGGAGTGCTGACAGGGGATGGAGCCCGTCCTGGCTCCTGCAAAGGTGCAAAGAAGAAAGGGAGAGGTGAATAGAGCTTGGACTCCAACCAGGCCATGCCCCCAACACATTTCACCCCCCCCCCAAGAGATTCGTCATGGGGATGTGAGAGCATATGTTAAGGTAAGTAGTCACTAAACACAAAAGCTTAATCCAGCTGACACTAATGATTTCAGTTTATTTTGCTTCCACTGAAGCCAATGATATGGGGTTTGTTTTATCTCACTGTGACCAAATCAGATCAAAATGTCTTTTCATCTGTAAGAAATATTCAGAAAATACATATCTTTTAATGCTACCCTAGAGAAAACTACTCTAGATTTCACATCTGAGTCTTCTTGGTTAGTTATTACTGCTTGTGCATCTTGTCAAGTCAGCAACTTGCCATATTATCCACACAGACATACAATTATGTCTTTTGCATAAAGCAATATTTGAGACAGAACAATGACCTTTTGTCTAAAGGCTTCTGTCTGTCTGTTAGATTCTTGTTGTTGCAAAATATAGTAAATAGGCTCAGGTTCAGTTTAACCAGTCCTCTTTAGACCATAGCAACTGTTCAGCACAATGTGGTCACACGTATCCTTCACCACAGCTCCTTTTCCTCCTCTCTTAATTCTCTGACTAAGCATTTCTCAATATGTATGTCTACTTTCATTATAGGTTGGGATTTTGGATCCTATTTCTACACAAGTTTAATTTACGTTGTTGGGGGGGGGAATGGGGTTTTGGTGCTAGGTTATCCCCTGAATATAATTGATTCTATGCACTCTGTAAAGGGTGTCTTCATTATATAAATAGTGTATATTAAATAATTCCATAAATAAATATTATACTTTAATATCCAGGAAATAATGAAAATAATGCACCAAACTGTAATCTAAGGGAATAAGTGCACAAAACATTGAAATATACAGTATATATTTCACTCTAATTAACCACACCTGTGAAAACCTATGAAGAGACTGCAATCATAAATAAAAAAATAGATTGATAAATAAATAGATAGATAGAAAGATAGATAGATAGATAGATAGATAGATAGATAGATAGATAGATAGATAGATAGATAGATAGATAGATAGATAGATAGATAGAGGTAGATAATAGAAAGATATTCATGTTAATATACACTAGCATTGCCCCAAATTCTGGAAAATGGGAGGTTTTTGGAAGACGCACTTTCTGTAAAGAACATACATTTTTCCTCTGTGTTCCCATTCATTATGCAAGTGCAAAAACTGCCAGCCAATTAATTCATTAAAAGCATGGAAACATAATGTGTTTGCCCCCATTAGATTTATGGAGACATTTGAAATTCATTTTGAAAGCTTTAGGTACTTAATCTAACTCTCTGAAACAAAGTGTATTATGTGAGGTGAGAAAAGCCATAAAACAGTTTCACTACTTTCTACAATCATGATACATGGAAAGAATATAAAATTCCTTTTTTATAAACTTCTAAAGCAAGACTTGGCTTTCATTAGTATTCACAAGTGACACATGGTGCAGTTATTGGGATTTGTCATTCATTACCACAAATGCATGGAATGCCCTGACATGGAAGTCAGTTCGCTACTAACTTCTCCTTTTTTATGGGTAGGCAGAGAAGCAGACAATATAGTGACAGTTGGTAGAAACCACTTGGACAAGTTCCAGAAATGTCTGTAGTTAGTATTGTTATGGTAAAATGACATGGATCATACATTTGGAATACACTGGGACTTTGTATCATACTGAGCTAGTAAATAAACTTTTACAAATTCATTGCATATGGATTTCCTTGTGCAGACAGTGTCACAGGCTTATACTAGAGATTAGAGAAAGAGCAAAAGGTAAAGTGAATACTAACCCTTTAAAAATCACAAGTCAGTTACTTAGTTTTGTATCACTGGAAGATGAGTTTTGTTTGCTTCCTTGGGTAAGCACACTTTGCATTCAACTCGTTGTCATAAAATATATCTAAAGCTAAAACCATGTTTATATGTGGATAGATTACAGGGGTCTCCAAACTTTTCAAACAAAGGGCCGGTTTATTGTCCTTCAGACTTAAGGGGGGCTGGATTGTGGCAAGCGGGGGCAGAAAATGTCCCGGCATCAGTGAGAATAAATATGGCCTCAGGGTTGGTGGTCAATAGGAGGAAGAGTAGTGCCCCTATCAGTAGGAGGAATAGTATCCCATTATTGGTATTGGTGGAAGAAATAGTGTCCCATTGTTGGTTTCATTTGGAGGAATAGTGCCTCATATCAGTGAGGGGAATAGTCCCCCAAGGGCCGGATAAAGGCGACCAAAAGGCCACATTTGGCCCTTGGGCTGCAGTTTGGAGACCCCTAGATTAGGTAATGGTTAAAGTGGATGTAAACCTTCACATATACCCAGTGAAGTGAACAGGATTTCACACTTTAGGACCAGAGCACTTTTTGCGATTTGGCACTGCATGGCTTTAACTTACAATTGCACGGTCGTGCGCCTTTGCACCCAAACTAAATTTGTATCCTTTTTTTCCCACAAATAGAGCTTTCTTTTGGTGGTATTTGATCCCCTCTGCTTCATTTCTGTTTTCTGCTGTAAACAAAAAAAGAGCGACAATTTTGCAAAAAAAAAAAAAAATTCTTACTTTTTACTAAAATACAAATCCAAAAAAAATATAAAAAAACATTTTTTTCATCGGTTTTGGCCGATTTATATTCTTCCTCACATTTTTGGTAAAAAAAAAATCGCAATCGCCGTTTATTTATTGGTTTGCACAAAAGTTGCTGCGTTTATGAATGATAAGAATTCATTTCTGGGGTTTTTACTTTTTTAAATTTTTTACTAGTAATGGCGGCGATCTGCGATTTTTAGCAGTGCTGCAATATTGCAGAGGACATGTTGGACCATTTTGAAACTTTTCTGGGACCATTGGCATTTATACAGTGATCAGTGCTATAAAAATGCACTAATTACTGTGTAAATGCCATTGGCAGAGAAGGGGTTAACCTGCAGGGGGCGCTCTAAGGGTTAACTGTTTACCCTCAGTGTGTTCTAACTGGGCTGGCAGGGGGAGGGGAACGATCATGGCTTCCATATACAGGAAGCCTGTGATCACAGCCCTTCCCCCTCTGTCAGAACGGAGATCCGTGTTTACATACACGGACCTCCTTTCTTTCACTGCGGGGGGGGCCATCGTGGGTAACCGGTGGAGATCGGGTCCAATACTCATTATCGCACCCACCGCCAGGTGACGGTGGTTTGTGATAACGAGCCACTTTGTTGCCGTCACCCTGCAGCGGGCGGTCGGCAAGTGGTTAAACAAATCTCCCTACATAAGTTCTACATGTATTTCTCCTGTCTTTAGCTTCCTACACTCTTTAGGAACCAGGAACAAATGGCGGCACTCCACGGGAATGCTGGTTACTGTATTTTATTGCAAAAATGGCCATACAGAGTTACAAGGCAACAAGTAGACGCGTTTCACTCAAATCTGAGCTTATTCATTACCTACACTCTTTAGAAAGAGCAGATTGTGTTACAAATCTTGTTTCCTCTTCAAGCAGTGGCTGTGGAGTCTGGGCATACACTGTGTGGGAGCTGATTGGAGGAAATGCATCCCCTCCACATAGGCAGGGGAACAAAGGAACATGCAGAGCTGTGCTGTGAATAAACAAACTCTCTGCTTATTTATCGCTAAGCTCCCTCCCCTATGCAAATTACCAGCTGCTTTTATCTCGCATGTCAAAGAATTTGTCAGAAATTATCATGCTGATAACAGAGGAATGGAGAGGCAGAAAGACACGGGACTCAGAGCTTTGGAGAGAGATAATTAAAGACTACAGATATATGTACATAGGTCAGATTTCATGAATGGGGCTTACAACCACTGTAAACCCCCATGTGCTATTCATATCCCATTGGAGAGATTCCCCTTAACTTCAAGTATTTTTTGCATAACAGATAGTGAAATATTTCAGTTTAGGTAACAACTGTTTGAATTTTCCATTACTTTTCTGAAACCAATAGTGAGTGAATCTCCCCACAGACAGCAATAACCTAACAAAATTGTAAACACTTCTAACCTTGAACCGAATCTAAAAAAAGTGCTGAGCTGAACTTTACTTGAAAACACTTTTTGTGTTGGGCAACACAGTCCAATTAAAGTAATGTGAGGCCTGATTCACACCTATGCATTTTTAGTGCTTTTTGCATTTTGCAGATTTGCGCTACAGTTCATTTAACTTGGTTTCCTATGGAACACATTGCGTAGTGCAAAAATGCATAGGTATGAATCAGGCCTAAATGAGCCATAAGTCTAGGTTCACACCTATGTGGCTACGCGTTTTTCCCTGTTTTTACCGTGTTTTTCCTGCGATCTTGCCCCGATTTGCGTTTTGTGGTTTTTTTTTAATGTTTTTTTTTTGGGGGGGGATCTGCTAGGCAGATTTAAAACACAAAATGCAAATCACAGCAAAATTGTGGTAAAAACGCATCAAAAAACAACACATGCGTTACTGGTGCAGCTCCATTGAAATCTATTGTATGTAAAACACAAACTGTAGTGAGAAAAAAAGTCCCTGACCCTTTCCAAAAAACGCAACGCTGCAAACGCACAGATGTGGACTACATCCATAGGAAACCACGTTAAATGGACTGTAGTGCATTTCTGCAAACTGCAAAACGTGGTTAAAATGCATAGGTGTGCACCTAGACTCACTGAACATGAGCAACCTGCAAAAGTTTCAACCTGAGCAGGTATAAAACTGTATAAGCTTTATACTTTTGCCTTGAATGACCAGTCACTTATAAAGTACCATATAATGATATCTCTTTTTCTGCTTCTGATTGATTATGACAATTATACTTATACCTAAACCCAGTAGCCAGCTCCCACTATCATACTGTATGTTGTTTCACACATATAATGATAATATAAATAAATAAAAGAAAAAAAAAAATATATATATATATATATATATGTATATATATATTTTTTGGAACGTTATACGAGGTGAGGTGATCGATGGACAATATTTTGCGTTCATTTGCAGTGGACTAAGGTGGAATCTGGTCTGGGTTTTACCAGACACCTTGGCAGGGTTGGCTCTGGACCAGATTTTGTGGTCCACGGGAGTCCACCATCAGGTGGTATAAATAATCAGGAGGAGAGCAGAGTTTTGCTCTGGCCTGGGACTCAGGAGCCATCAGCCTGAGAGAGCTGACACATGGAAGTTTGCTTATGGACTGAGACAAAAACTATGTTTTGTGGGTGTCTGGGAGAAGCCCTGCACCGCTCAGTTAGGAAAAACAGAAATGTTTAGTTAGTGCCTGGATGGCGAGGATTTATTTTCTGTTTTGTTTATTTGATTTCTACATGCAACCTTTTTAATAAACCTGTCTACCAGCCAGATTTTAACCACTTCCCAACCGCCCTATAGACAAAAGACCTCCACAGGGCGGTTGCATTATTCTGGGAGGACGTCCATGGAATCGCGCTTTCTACGCGCCCCCTGGGGCATGCACACGGGAACATCTGTGACCGCCGGGTCCAGGGGATCCGGGGCATCACGTATCGCAGTGAATGGCCGCTGTAAAAGGCCTTTCACCACGTGATCGCGCCGTCCAATGACGGCGCGATCACATGTCAACAAGCCGGCGGAAGCGCCGGCTTTTCTCTCTCCTCTAAGCACCGATCGGTGCATTGCAAGAGGAGAGAGGGGGGAGGAAAGACGTGCTGTGGGCGATATGTAATGCCCACAGCACTTCTAAGTAACAATATACACCACCACTCACCCAGCCAGCCACCACTCACCCAGCCATCCACCACCCCATCCATGCTCACCCACCCATTCTCACCCCATCCATGCTGAGCCACCCATCCATCCATCCTCACACAGCCATCCATCCATGCTCACCCATCCATCCATGCTCACCCATTCATCCATCCATGCTCACCCACCCAGCCGTGCTCACCCAGCCATCCATCCATGCTCACCCAGCCATCCATGCTCACCCACCCAGCCGTGCTCACGCAGCCATCCATCCATGCTCACCCACCCAGCCATGCTCACCCAGCCATCCATCCATGGTCACCCACCCAGCCGTGCTCACCTAGCCATCCATCCATGCTCACCCAGCCATCCATCCATGCTCACCCACCCAGCCGTGCTCACCTAGCCATCCATCCATGCTCACCCATCCATCCATGCTTACCCATCCATCCATGCTTACCCATCCATTCATGCTCACCCATCCATTCATGCTCACCCATTCATCCATCCATGCTCACCCACCCAGCCGTGCTCACCTAGCCATCCATCCATGCTCACCTATCCATCCATGCTCACCCATCCATCCATGCTCACCCATCCATTCATGCTCACCCATCAATTCATGCTCACCCATTCATCCATCCATGCTCACCCACCCAGCCGTGCTCACCATCCATCCATCCATGCTCACCCACACAGCCGTGATCAACATCCATCCATCCATGCTCACCCACCCAGCAGTGCTCACCCAGCCATCCATCCATGCTCACCCACCCAGCCGTGCTCACCTAGCCATCCATCCATGCTCACCCAGCCATCCATCCATGCTCACCCACCCAGCCGTGCTCACCTAGCCATCCATCCATGCTCACCCATCCATCCATGCTCACCCATTCATTCATCCATGCTCACCCACCCAGCCGTGCTCACCATCCATCCATCCATGCTCACCCACCCAGCCGTGCTCACCCAGCCATCCATCCATGCTCACCCAGCCATCCATCCATGCTAACCCACCCAGTCATGCTCACCTAGCCATCCATCCATGCTCACCCAGCCATCCATCCATGCTCACCCATACCACATCAGTTCTCATCCGGGACACATCCATGCCACTACAGTGCCCATCCGTGCCACTACAGTGCCTATCTGTGCCACTACAGTGCCCACCCGTGCCACTACAGTGCCCATCCATGCCACTACCCTGCCCATCTGTGCCACTACAGTGCCTATCCATGCCACAACAGTGCCTCACAATAGTGTAAAAGGTAGTCAAATTAGATTTGAAATGTATGCCCCTAGAACACCTGACTGTGCTCCCTGCATGTTAGGCCTCTGTATGTGGTCAGGCTGTGTAAAAGTGTCACACATGTGGTATCGCCATACTCGGGAGAAGTAGCAGAATATATTTTGGGGTGTCATTTTTGCTAAGTACATGTTGTGTGTTAGAAATATTGTATAAATGGACAACTTTGAGTAAAAAAAAATGTGTTTTCATTTTCTTTCCACATTTTCCAAAAACTTGTGGAAAAAAATGACATGTTCAAAAGACTCATTATGCCTCCAAGAATATACATTGGGTGTTTGTTTTCCAAAATGGGGTCATTTTTTGGGTGTTTCCATTGTCCTGGTGCTCCGGGACCTTCAAAAGTGCAAGAAGTAGTCAAGAAATTATATGTGTAATTTATGCTCATAGAACGCCTGATGGCGCTCCCTACATGTTGGGCCTCTGTATGTGGCCAGGCTGTGTAAAAGACTCACATATGTGGCATCGCCATACTCAGGAGGAGTAGTAGAATGTGTTTTGGGGTGTAATTTGTGGTATGCATATGCTGGGTGTGAGAAATAACCTGTTAACATATGACAGTAAAAAAAAAATCTTCATTTTGCAAAGAATTGTGGGAAAAAAATACAACTTCAAAAAATTCACCATGCCTCTAACTAAATACCTTGGAATGTCTAGTTTCCAAAAAGGGGTAATTTGGGGGGTATTTGTACTTTCCTGGCTTGTTAGGGTCTCAAGAAATGAGATAGGGCGTCAGTACATCAGGTGTGATCAATATTCAGTGATTGGCACCATAGCTTGTAGACTCTATAACCTTCACAAAGACCAAATAATATACACTAATTTGTTTTTTATTTACCAAAGATAGGTAGCAGTATAAATTTTGGCCAAAATTTATGAAGAAAAATTACTAATTTGCCAAATTTTATAACAGAAACAAAGAAAAATTCCATTTTTTACAAAATTTCCGGTCTTTTTTTAATTATAGCGCAAAAAATAAAAAACCCAGTGGTAATTAAATACCACCAAAAGAAAGCTCTATTTGTGTGGAAAAAAAGGACGCAAATTTTATGTGGGTACAGTGTTGCATGACTGAGTAATTGTCATTCAAAATGTGAGAGCACTGAAAGCTGAAAATTGGTCTGGTTAGGAAGGGGGTTTAAGTGCCGAGTGGTCAAGTGGTTAAGCAAACCTGCCGTTTGGACTGCCTTTTTCCCAGGGAAGGTGATCCCCATTCAGGTAACCCCCCACAATATATATATATATATATATATATATATATATATATATATATATATATAGTACTGTGCAAAAGTTTTAGGCAGGTGTGAAGAAATGCTGTAAAGTTATAATGCTGTAAAAAATATGTATATTTTAACTGTTTACTTTTGTCCATTTACAAAATTCAAAGTGAGCGAACAGTAAAAAAATCTAAATCAAATTAATATTTGGTGTAACTACCCTTTGGCTTCAAATCATTATCAATTCTTACTCTTGCACACTTTGTACACTTGCACAAAGTCAGGGATTTTTTAGGATTAGAGTCAGATGTTAATAATCATCAATTTCATATGTAGGTTTTAACATAGTCATTAACATAATCAACTAAAACAAAAACAGCTGTGTAGGAAGCTTAAAATTGTGTGAGGTACAGCCAAACTATGCTACTAAGGTGAGGTTGTAGAAGACAGTTTCATATTACAGGTCATACACCATGGCCGAGCACAGCAACAAGACACAAGGTAGTTATACTTCTTCAGCAAGGTCTTTCCCAGGCAAAGATTTCAAAGCAGACTGGGTTTCAAGCTCTTTTTGAAGAAGCACAAAGAAACGGGCAAAGTTGAGGACCATAGATGCAGTGGTCAGCCAAGGAAAATTAATGCAGCAGATGAAAGACATATCGACATCAGAAAATGTCCAGCGGTGCCATCAGTGGAAACCAGTGGGACCTAGGTACACCCATCTATCATCCAGAGAAGCATGGCCAGAAGTGGTCTTAATGGAAGAATTGTGGTAAAAAGCCATACCTCGATGTAGAAACTAAGTTAAGCCACTCAACTATGCACAAAAACAAAGGAATTGGGGTGATAAAATATGGTATCTAGAAGAATTAATGCTGTTTTGAAAACAAAGAGTGGTCACACCAAATATTGGTTTGATTTGGTTTTCTCTTCTGTTCATTTACTTTCCATTTTTTAAATGGATAAAAATAAACTATTACCACTTCTATTTATGAAAGATGATGATCTATGATCATGCATAAAACAAAAAAGTTCTCAAACCATATATAGTTGTGAAGTGACAAAACCTATGCACACACAGAGCACAGTTCAGGCACACCAACATAAAGACTAGTTTAAGGAATGTATTTTTGTGATTTATTGTTGAATAAACTGGGAAAGGGTGCAGGGTGGTATATGATACTCCAGGACCACTAATAATAACAGGAGGGCACACTTCTCTATGTTTCAGTTTTCAAGAATAGATCTTCTGCCAAGTTCAGAGTACAATTTTCCCACAAGAGATCCCTCAGGAGAGGAACTACTTGGCTCAGCTATCCCAATAGTACACAGTCACCATGATCCTGTAGTAAAGTCAGTACTCACAAGGCCCGGGGAGCAGATGTGCTCATTCAGCTTCATCCAGGTGCCTTCTAGTGAGGCTATGAGGACTGGATCCTCTAGGTGAAGTCTCGGGAAGTCAGAGATATTTCCAGGTATAGGCCCTTTGGATCTGCCACAACCGGGACCCTGAAGAACAACAGCTTGATTTAGTAGAGCGGCTTGAAGGGGGGTAGACACCCCCTTCCAAACAGGTGGAATTCCTTTAACAGGAAGACCCTGCTGTTCTAAAGCTCAGACTATTTTTGTGCTCCTCAGCTACCTTCTGGGCCTACCTCTCCAGGGATTGGCTGCAGCACCATACAGGTAATACTCGAAAAATTAGAATATCGTGCAAAAGTTCATTTATTTCAGTAATGCAACTTAAAAGGTGAAACTAATATATGAGATAGACTCATTGCATGCTAAGCAAGATAGTTCAAGCCGTGATTTATCATAATTGTGATGATTATGGCTTACAGCTCATGAAAACCCCAAATCCATAATCTCAGAATTAGAATATTGTGAAAAGGTGCAATATTCTAGGCTCAAAGTGTCCCACTCTAATCATCTAATTAAGCCATAACACCTGCAAAGGGTTCCTGAGCCTTTAAATGGTCTCTCAGTCTGGTTCAGTTGGAATCACAATTATGGGAAAGACTGCTGAGTTGTGCAGAAACCATAATTGACACCGTCCATAAGGAGGGAAAGCCTCAAAAGGTAATTGCAAAAGAAGTTGGATGTTCCCAAAGTGCTTTATCTTGTCAAGCGGCTCCTGAACAACAAACAACGTCAGAAGCGTCTTACCTGGGCTAAAGAAAAACAGATCTGGTCTGTAACTCAGTGGTCTAAAGTCCTCTTTTCTGATGAGAGCACATTTTGCATCTCATTTGGAAACCAAGGACTCAGAGTATGAAGGAATAATGGAGAGGCACACACTGCAAGATGATTGAAGTCCAGTCTGAAGTTTCCACAGTCTGTGTTGATTTGGGGAGCCATGTCATCTGCTGGTGTTGGTCCACTGTGCTTCATTAAGTCCAGGGTCAAAGCAGCCATCTACCAGGAGATTTTGGAGCACTTCATGCTTCCTTCCACAGACGAGCTCTATGGGGATGCTGACTTCATTTTCCAGCAGGACTTGGCACCTGCCCACACTGCTAAAAGCACCAAAACCTAGTTCAATGACCATGGGATTACTGTGCTTGATTGGCCAGCGAACTCGCCTGACCTGAACCCCATAGAGAATCTATGGGACATTGGTAAGAGAAAGATGAGAGACATGAGACACAACAATGCAGAAGAGCTGAAGGCCACTATTGAAGCATCCTGGTCTTCCATAACACCTCAGCAGTGCCACAGGCTGATAGCTTCCATGCCACGCCGCATTGAGGCAGTAATTGCTGCAAAAGGGGCCCAAACTAAGTACTGAGTACATATGCATGCTTATACTTTTCAGAGGTCTGATATTGTTCTATGTACAATCCTTGTTTTATTGATTGCATGTAATATTCTAATTTTCTGAGATTGTGGATTTAGGGTTTTCATGAGCTGTAAGCCATAATCATCACAATTATGACAAATCACGGCTTGAACTATCTTGCTTTGCATGTAATGAGTCTATCTCATATATTAGTTTCACCTTTTAAGTTGCATTACTGAAATAAATGAACTTTTGCACGATATTCTAATTTTTGAGTATCACCTGTAAATATTCATGCTGCTCCTTTCCGTTGTTCCACTCCCTATGTTCTGGAAATCTCCAGAAGGCAAGGAGGCAAGGAAACCTGCAGCCTGTGAAACCCAGAACTACCAAAAGAATTCAACAATTTACCTAACATCCTAGCAACCTAACTAGGAGGATGCTACACCAAGTTAGGGATACAGTGTTGTCATCTCCCCATCAGAAAAATGTTGATTAGACAATGAAGAATTAGCAACACACTAATAGGTAATGGACTCTCTCAGCACATGCACATAGAGTAGAGCAGTATCAACTTTCTGGTGCTGCCCCTCTCTCCTCCAAATGGCTGTTGTGCAGAAAAGAAAAAGGCTGATATATCAATATATATCTGGGCCTTTGTTCTGGATGTATGCACAGTGATTTTTTTTTTTAATAAATTCTTTATTTAAAGCACCAACAGAATGAACCATATGGTTACAAACATAAGTGATTTGTGGATACAAGCACTGCAGATCAGTTTCATCCTTTCATTTCAAAACATTAAGGGCTTAGTTAGGTCCACAAATATCACAGTTACAATTGTAAACAATAATCTACAAACTGAAACGATAGAAGTAGCTGCTACTTCATCTCTCATTTTAAATTTTCTGTGGTACTGGCAAAAAATGCAGTGAAATTACCAGGGGAAAGGCTGGTAGATGAAAAAAAAGGGGAGGGAGGAGGAAAAAAAAAGGGGGGAGGGGTTGGGGGCCCCCCCCCCCCCCCCC
>BLSH010310142.1:515441-546222 GCA_018402905.1 Glandirana rugosa
GTTCTCGTAGGAGAGAACACTTCGCTGTCCGTCCACACGTGGAAGTAGTTAACACGATATAAGAACTAAATGACATGTGTGTACTTTCAACATTGATACGGGAGGACGTGTATGTCATAGAGTCTTTTCACTCATGTGGGGAGTTCAAAAAATTTTATAAAATAATATAGAAAAGTACACTGTTGTGACTTCTTTACTGTGAAACGATGTTACATTTCATCACTCACATGTCGAACATATTGTCACATTTAAACGACAGGGGAGTTTTATTGATTTGTGTGTCGGTAAGTACAGATTTGTCGACCGTTGTTTTCACTCATGTGGGGATTCACTTTTACGGTTTTAACCCGGTTTAATCGGTAAAAGGGAGGGTCACAGTGTACTGAGCAATCACAATGTTCCAGAGTCCACACTTACCCCTCGTCCACACAATTTAAACCACAATAGTGAGTGCCATGATGTGCCATGTTGAACTTCCAGTGACCAGTATGAGAGTGTGAGAGTGATAACACCAAATTTAACACACCTGCTCCCCATTCACACCTGAGACCTTGTAACACTAACGAGTCATGTGACACTGGGAGGGAAAATGGCTAATTTGGCCCAATTTTGGCATTTTCACTTAGGGGTGTACTCACTTTTGTTGCCAGCTGTTTAGACATGAATGGCTGTGTGTTTAGTTATTTTGAGGGGACAGCAAATTTACACTGTTATACAAGCTGTACACTCACTACTTTACATTGTAGCAAAGTGTCATTTCTTCAGTGTTGTCACATGAAAAGATATAATAAAATATTTTAAAAAACTTGAGGGGTGTACTCACTTTTCTGAGATACTGTATGTGCAGGAGGGCATAGTTACAACTTTCATGTGTGTACAGTAAATCAAGAATATAGCACAATTGATGAAGGTGCACACCTGCCTGTCGCTTCACAAGAGAGGATGCTCTTGTATAACGTTAATGCCTGATGTGATTTTTCATGGCGGTACAGACTATGCAAAAAGAACAGCTTCTCTGTGTTTATTGCAATGTAAAGGGCTGACACAAAACATCTACCCAACCTAGGGCCTCATTTAGAGCGCCCCCATATTTCCAGTTATTTTTCAAATTTAAACAGTTCAAGTCCAGTAAATAACCTGAAATGGTACAGAAGTAAATGGCAAACTGCTAGAGGTGAGAAGAAAATTTAGGTTAACAAAAACTGAAAATAATGTACATTTCAGAGTTGTACAAAAAGGCCTTTTCAGGGAAGAAATGGATTAACACCTTACAGTTGTTCTGCAGCAGTGAAAGTAAATTAAGCCTTGACATTTGATGCTAACCTACAGGTGTCCGAACTTTTGTTGATTACTAACAATCTCTCTGTCTATATAGAAGCAGTGTTGAAACAGATTGTGTTAGTACAACCTCTTAAGCAATATTTGGACGGTATTGTACCACAGGAAGTAGTATATTGCTCTCAAAATGGCAATAAAAGAGCAATTAACAAAGGAAGACAGACAGACCATTATAATTCTTAAAAGTATAGGTCTTTCCTTTAGAGAAATTGCAAAGAAAGACAATGCGTCAGTGAGCACAGTTTCCTACATCATCAAAAGGCACTTGGAAACTTGAGAAACATTTGACAGGAGAAGGTCTGGCACTGGCAGAATCAGAAGTTTAGTTTCTGAGAGTCAACAGCTTTCTTGACAGGCGGCTCACAGGAGGTGAAAAGATAGTTCCACGGTGTATGACATCAAGAGGGAGATTTACTAAATCTGGTGCAGCTGTGCATAGTAGCCAATCAGCTTCTAACCTGGAGGGGAAAGTCGGATGGTCTGGGGCTCTTTTGCTTGATCCAGAGTTGGCTACTTGTACAGAGTAAGTGGCACCCTGATCCAAACTACTACACCATTCACAACATTTTGAAGTGCCATGCAATATCCTCTGGTCCTAGTTGGTCAGAGGTTAATCCTACAGCAAGATAATGAACCAAACATGCCTCCAGGCTGTGTCACAACCACTTTAGAAGAAAAGAACAAGACGGTAGACATCAAATCATGAAATGGTCAGCACAGTCTCCAGACTTAAACCCCATCAAGTGAATTTGGGATGAACTGAACAAAAGGGTGAAAGCAAAGCAACCTAGAAGTGCAACACATTTATGGGAGTTTCTGCAACAGTGTTGGGAAGAATCTTCCGAACAGTATTTGGTTTCCATTGTAGAAAGAATGCCACAAGTGTGTTCGGCTGTTATATCTGCAAAAGGTTGCTACTTTGAGTCAAAAAATTAGATTACATTTTGTAAAGGAAAACAATTCCATTATTTACTTTTTTATGTCTAATTGTTTTATGTCTAATTGTTAATTCATCTCAAAGGTGTTCTATCGGGTTGTGGTCAGGACTGTGCAGGCCAGTCAAGTTCCTCAACCCCAAACTTGCTCATCCATTTCTTTATGGACCTTGCTTTGTGCACTGGTGTGCAGTCATGTTGGAACAGGAAGGGGCCCTCCCCAAATTGTTCCCACAAGGCTGGTAGCATGAAATTGTCCAAAATGTCTTGGTATGCTGATGCCTTACGAGTTCCCTTCACTGGAATTAAGGGGCCAAGCCAAACCCCTGAAAAAAACCCACACCATAACGCCCCCTCCACCAAATGATTTGGACAAGTGCACAAAGCAAGGTCCATAAAGACATGGATGAGCGAGTCCTGATCTCAACCTGATAGAACGCATAATGTAATAGCAAGCCATTTTTGGTTTCTATTCCTAGACTTCTCTTTTTAAAACTTAAAAATGGAATACAGATTCACTTTAGGTTGTAACACCTGGACAGTATACATATAAGTCACTCCCTTTAACTTTAATGAACTTCTGGGAAATTGAATAGATGAGAAACATATTCCCCTCCAGTTTATCCTACAAAATCTTTCTACCACATCTTTTTTAATACCCTTAATGCTCACTGGAGGATTGCCACACAAAGGTAATAGGCATTGAAATGGTTAATTTAATAATTCTTTTGTTAAAGAGTAAAGCTATTCTTCACATTGTTCCTTCTGTATGTCAGTACTAAAATTTGTAGTTTGTATGAGGAACACACAGGGAAGAAAGAGAATTCCTGTACAGACAACAAGGTGTAGGGAAGTTATTTGTATGCACATGTCAAAACATGTCAGTTATGTTGAATAAATCAGATTTATTGCACCTATTTATAGCACTCCCCTAATGACTACAACCCAGGGTCTCTGAAATGGAATCTAAATAAGTACAGAAAATACTTTTACACTCTATGCACATTGAGTTTTTTAGAAAGTCATTACTTCTGGATGGTGGAAGTTTCCACTTGTACATGTACAGACCACATTTACTATAAGCTGATATGCATGTAATGTGTGCAACTAGTAAAAGGAATAATGCATATCTATATGGCAACTGAACTGTTTCTATGTCTACACATGAAACCGAGCTGTACATGTTACATTCTAGCTGCCTGCAAAGAATGCACAAATATGTTTTTTTTTTATTATATATCTTCATCTTACAGGCGAATTCTAGTGAGAAATATACATTCAAATGCGTGCATTTTTTCTTATTTGTGCAATGTGCTTTTTTGTGATTTTTTTTCTTATTACCACCAGGAATTAAAAGGAAAAGCATGTATCCCTTATTTTTGCCACCATTCATCAGCATTGGTGTAAATATTAACTTTAAACCCTCAGTTTGAAAAACAACCCATCCAGTTTAAAACAGAAATGAAAGGCAAAACATTTGTGTATAGATATAACAAAACAATATAAACACCTTTTTCCACCCTTTTCTATAAGGCCTCATACACACGGACGTTTTTTGACGCCGGCGTTTTCTGGCGTTTTTTGCAGCTCTCCATGTTAGTCAATGGCACCCTAAAAACGTCTGCGTTTTTGACCTGTAGATGACGTCGGCGTTAGTGAGCTGAAACTAGAACCCACAGCCATCGCGTTCTGAGGCTGTAACGTATTGGCATTTTTTGACGCCGACGCCACAATACGCCACAATATGCTAACAAACGCCAACAAACGCCACCTATTATTATACTGGCGTTTTCCGGCGTTTTTTGACGACGACGTTTTTAGGTTGAAAAATAGCAGAGGGATGATTTTTTTTAAAAAGCGCCTATTGACGCCGACGCTCACTAACGCTCAAAAACGCCGATGCATAACGCCGACTTTTTTTCATTGACGTCGGGCCCGACATTTTGTTTATTTTTTTAGAAACGTCCGTGTGTATGAGGCCTAAGTGATCACAAACCCTCTGTTTTCAGCTGCATAAGGAGCTCAGAGAGTTGGGGGAGGAGAAACAGCAGCTTACTGTGCAGGGCAGACGGGGACATGTTATTGCCAACCCCTAGCAGGAAGTGCCTGAACAAAGACCTTCATGGCAGGATTACCTGGTACTATTTAATGAAGGCTACATTTTTAAAAGAAAGTGCAAAGTAATTTTAAGAATAAACAAAATTTTAGTGAATCAGTTTAGATCTATTAGATCACTCCCAAATCTTTATTGGACCAATCCCAAAAGCCGAAGCTGTGGTCCCTCACTGCATGCTTGCTGGTTGTTGGTTGCTGGAGCCTGTTCCCAATCTGTGTACACGCAATAAAGAAGAAGGTTGCACTCCAATAATTTAAACCCAATGCCCAAAGCTCAGGGGGAACTTAAATCAAATAAAAGTTCAAAGTGTACTGTGTGCTACCACCTAATGTAAGAATTAAATCATGACCATGAATGAAGTAGATGAACATACACTGCAGGTACTTATGGGAAATGGAAATCCCTTGGAGCACAGTGGAGGATATAGTTTGATGATCCATTTTGGTTTTGGTGGAGTGGAATATGTGAAGACTGTCTGAGACTAATGCCCCGTACACACGATCCAAAAATCGGACGACAGATCGTCCGTTTTTTTTCGCATGCTAATCTCAGATTGAATCGGAAGAGTTTACTTTAGTCACGAAAATTCTCGCACGACAGAATAAAAAATCGGAAGCGATGTGATGTGTTGCAGTGTATTTGTATTGCATTTTTGAACGACAGCTGTACTGATGAAACAAAAATCGTACGATTGGGCACCGTGCGAGAACATTTTTCCTGCATGTCCGATCTTGTCCGTACGGAAAACATCGGATGAACTGTCATGATCAGCTCTCGAAAGCTCTGTATTAACGATCCGATTATTGTACGACCGATTCAAAAGCGGTATTTTCCGTCCGATTTTCGGATCGTGTGTACGGGGCATAACACACAGGACTTTATTTATGAACCTTTTTTATATAATGTTACATGGCAATGTCATTTATTGTTACACATTTAAGCACTGGATAGTGTTTGTAAAATTAGGTGTAGTGCATCTACTCTATTCCTGGTCATGATTACATTCCGATGATGTCACAACTTTACTGAACAGTGCACACATAAGTCCCTGCCTGAGAGACCTAACCCTCTAACACATTTCCCCCACCTGGGCTTAGTCATAGAGATGGGGGCAACATAGGGGGAGTTGTTTAACCACTTGCTTATTGGGCACTTAAACCCCCTTCCTGCCCAGACCAATTTTCAGCTTTCAGCGCTGTCACTGTTTGAATGACAATTGCACAGTCATGTAACACTGTACCCAAATTACATTTTTATCACTTTTTTCCACAAATAGAGCTTTCTTTTGGTGGTATTTAATCACCACTGGGTTTTTATTTTTTGCTAAAAAAAACAAACAAATAAAAAGACCGACAATTTTGAAAAAAAACCCCCAAAAAACTGTTTTATAGTTTGTTATAAAATTTTGAAAACAGGTAATTTTTCTCCTTCATTGATGTGTGCTGATGAGGCTGCACTGATGGGCACTGATAGGCCGCTCTGATGGGCACTGATAGGCTCCACTGATGGGCACTGATAGGTGACACTGATAAGCACTGATGAGGTGGCACTGATGGATGGCACTTATGGTTGGGACTGATGGGTGGCACTGAAGGGCACTGATAGGTGACACTGAAGGGCACTGATAGGTGTCAATGATAAGTGGCACTGATAGGTGGCATTGATGGGTACTGATGGGTGACACTGATGGGCATCGGTAGGCACTGGTAGGTGACACTGATAGGCAGCATTGATCAGTGGCACTGATGATGAGACACTGATGGACATTGATTGGCAGCACTGGCAGGCATTGATAGGTGGCACTGGTGGGCAAAGGTAGGTGACACTGTGGATACTGGTAGGTGGCACTGTGGGCACTGGTAGGTGGAACTCTGGGGACTGGTAGGTGGCACTGGGAGTACTGATAGGTGGCACTGGAAGGTGGCACTGGTGAGCACAGATGAGCAGCCGCGGCTCTCTGTGTGAGTGACCGATGTCCCTCTGATAGAAGCCTATAAAATACCGATCACCGATCTTCTGTTTACATCACATAATCAGCTGTCATTGGCTAACAGCAGATCACGTGATAAGGGGTCGGGATTGGCCCCTTCCTCCAATCTGTGATCAGCCGAGTCTCATAGACTCCATGATCACAGAGCGCGCCCTCCTGGCAATTTATGCCCGCACTGTAGCCATCTTTTGGCTATAGCGTGGGCAGGAAGGGGTTAAATACAATCCACAACTGGCCACTCCCTCTCTTCTAAAGTAACATATAAGTATATACATGTATGCAACAAAAATCCCAGAATTAGAGAGGAAGAAGCACAGCATTCACTTACATTACTACAAACATTCTTCCTATTTTAAAAAAACATCCACTTATTATGAACATTTATATACTAAAATAGATGATTATATAAAGGTAGGCCTGTGGATGTGGTGTATCTGTATTTTGAAAAAGCATTTGATACAGTCCCCCATAGACGCTTAATCTACAACCTGAGGTCTGCAGGTATAGACCACAGGGTTTGTTGTTTGATAGAAAACAGGCTACAGGGGTGTGTCCAAAGGGTGGTGATAAAGAACGTGTACTCAGAATGGTCCAGAGCGGTAAGAGGGGTACCCCAAGCTCTGTCCGGAGACCAATTTTGTTTAATTTATTTATAAATGATATAGAGGATGGGATAAATAGCTTAATCTCAGTGTTCGCTGACTATAAAAATTAAGAGGGCAATAACACCACAGCAGGATACAGAAACTTTACAAGAAGACTTCAATAAATGAATGGGGTGGGCAACCACATGGCAAATGAGGTTTAATATTGAAAAATTGAAAGTAATGCACTTGAGGATTAAAAATATAAATGTATGTTACTCACTAGGGGGAGAACCTCCGGGGGGAGAAAGATCTGGGAGTCCTAGTAGAAGACAGACTGAGCAATAGCATGCAATGTCAAGCCACAGCAAGCAAAGCCAGCAGAATATTAGCATGCATAAAAAGGGTATTTACACCATAGATAAAACAATAATCCTGCCACTTATAAAATTCTGGCTTAGCCACATATGGAATATTCCATCCAGTTCTGGCCAGAAGGATGTGATGAAACTGGAAAGAGTCCAGAGAATGGAGAGAGTCCAGAGAAGGGCAACACAATTAATAAGGGGACTGGAGCACCTAAATTAAGAGGAATGACTACAAGCACTAAACGTATTCTCCCAGGGAAGAGGAGCTTGTGGGGAGATATGATAGTGATATACAAGTATCTCAATGGTGATCCCAGCATAGGTAGGAAACTATTCATTCTCAGGGAGTGTAAGAAGACACAGGCTACACAATGATATTGAAGGAGAAGCTGTTTAACTTTAAGCTGTGAAGGGGTTTTTCACTGTCAGGGTGATAAGGACGTGGAACTCTCTTCCACATGGTATCAGTAGAAAGTATTGATAGTTTTAAAAGACTCTTGGACTTAGTGAACACAATATACAGGGATATGGGAAATGATTAATCTACACAAACACACACCCACACAGGTTGAACTGGAAGAACTAGTGTCTTTCTTCAACCTTACTAACTATGAAACTAAAAATATTATTTGAAAGCCAAATATATTTGGCTGTGCACTGTTCATAAAAGTCGTTGAAAGATGTGATCAAAACATAACTGGATACTAACATCTATACAGTAGGTGATACAAACAGGGATTGTTGATCCAGGGAATATCCGATTGCCTCCTGGGGGATCAGGAAGAAATGTATTTTTCCCCAAATGTAGCGAATTGGATTGTGCTTTATAGGATTATTTTTCCTTCCTCCGGGTCAACTATAGGTATATGGTTGGTATATGGAGGTTTTCTAGTGATTTATTTTTTTCTATTGGTTAAACTAGATGGACTTGTGAACCTGACTAACAATGAGACTATGGGACATTATCAGAGTGCAACCTACCTCTATACAACATAGGTTTAGATCTACTTAGATTTATTTTGTAATTGCATCCAAATTTAATTTCTAATATAAAATCCTGCAATCCCAGTTCATACAATAGCATAGTACTTTTACTAACTATAGGAATATTCAGAAATTCCAGGTTATGCAATGTTATGGAATATTTCTGGTATTTGATTGCTAACATGACAGCCAAATAAAACTCAAGAATGAAGAAGGAATAAGATCCTTCCCTCATCTCTAGTGATCATTGAAAGCATCCCAAGCTGTGTTATAGTTTGTCCCAACCCTTGTCCCTTTTGCTACACAGTTTGGTCTGGGTTGAGAGATGATAAATAAAAGCACATGAAATAAAAAAGAAGCATTCATATATGGAATGCTATCATTACAGGTGTTATCTGCATACAGTTATCACAATGCAATCATTTTCACAATAGCGGTCCTTTAAGGCAAGTTCAATCCATATCTTCTCATCTTATGAAATACAACTTAAAATGAGCAGAAGAAAGACGTAACCACCTTTATTAGTAGGACTCAACATGCTAGGAACACTCCCTACATAAATACACAATGACAAGTTTACAAGGTGACATTTGCTTGCAAAGTTCAGACAGTTTGTTTTTATTATTCTTTTTCATAAACTTTATTATTAAAACATATGCACGAACACACATTGGTCATATACAGTATGCAGTCCCATCTGTGTGTATAAATCACTGAACCTTAGAAAGAGATGTCACCGACGCATTAATGCTGAGCACAGCTGTGACCACAGCAATGGACACTAACCGCTAGAAATCAAATCTGCTTTCACTGAGGTATTGGTACCTTTCAATTAGGGTTTTATAAGAGGAAAATGCAGTGTACATTGTTACTAAAAGCTTCAAGAATCACCCTTTACTAAGAACCAGGTGGAAGAAAAATGTGTCTATATAAACAGACCAGTAATTTGGTTTAGCCCCAAATATAAAATATCTCTAGTCAAGGTGTCTGCAATTATTATCTATTGTGATGTTTCTGACACTGATATACAGAGTTTTATGGCTCCCACCAATGAAGATTAAAAAAAAATGCTGCAAACTCCCACTTGGTATATTCGTAATACTCCTTAATATTTTCATTTTGATGTAATTTGCGGCCCTGGCTTTTTAAATATCCGCTGTGTAATAATGTTTAATTTCAGGGGTCACTCCGCCAAGGAGTATATTAAAGCTTATAAAACTCATTTCCAGAGCTCAAATATCACGCTGTGATCAGGTTAGTAGGGCAGGATCTGGGAATATTTCATCTTTTATCATGCTGATAATAAGGAGATGACAGAGGCACATTATTACAATGAGAGAATTGCTCATTTCAGGCCTGGCTGCTGGAAGCTAAGGTCTGCAGTGTGTGTTACTCAATAAAAGCAATTCTGATATGAAAAGCAAGTCTACTGAGCCTCCACTGTGTCTTATTTGATTGCGATGAATAATATATGGCGGGGAGAGTGTGTGGCAGGTGGAGGAAAGAGAGAGGGAGGAGAGGGGATGGAGGAAGGGGGGGGGGGAGGCTTAAGTTGAGAGGGGCACTTGAGTAGAGACAGCAAAATAATTTATCAAGAGCTGTATGTTATTGTCTGAACATAAAGTGAAGGAATCCAAGCCCTGTTACAAATGATTACCTGAAGGAACGGAATGCATCCAAGAATATAGGAATTCTGCATTATTATGGGTATATACGCTTGGAGGACAAAAATAATGACAGTGTTGAGGAAACTTACACATACATGAGTACATATTATGGTTGTTTGTGCACCTACCATGGGGGTGTACGTTTATCTGTTTGTTTGTTTTTTGTTTTCTTTTTACAGCCTTGGGTTTGCAACCTAGCTATCATTTATTTATTTGAAACATTTAGAGAAAGTTGAGAAAAGATAATTTTTTACACCTCCAACCCTGGACACATGTTAAAATATGATTATAAAATCTCTGTATCACACATTGGAATAGCAACCCGATTGGGTCCTGATATGTTATTTATCTTTTCCATCATTGCTATTAAGAAATACCTATTGTTTTGTATTCTAATGATAAAACTTAATAAAAAGATTGAAAGTAAGTAAAATCTCTGTATTGTGGCTTTATTATAATGCAGGAGCCAACCTAATAACTGAGTGGAAGAAATAAACTTTCCAAGCATTCGAATCTTCAACAACCGACACACTACCAGGGTGTATCAGATGCCTGCCACTGTGCACTGTGGTTCTTAACACCGGACGCTGCATCACTAGTTTCTTCCTGCAGTACTACATTCGTATACAGTACACTATATTGTCAAAAGTATTGGGGCACCTGCCTTTACACGCACATGAACTTTAATGGCATCTTAGTCTTAGTACTTGGGTTCAACATTGGGTTGGCCCACCCTTTGCAACTATAACAGCTTCAACTCTTTTGGGAAGGCTGTCTACAAGGTTTAGGAGTGTGTCTATGGGAATGTTTGACCATTCTTTTAGAAGCGTATTTGTGAGGTCAGGCACTGATGTGGACAAGAAGGCCTGGCTCACAGTCTCTGCTCTAATTCATCTCAAAGGTATTCTATCGGGTTGAGGTCAGGACTCTGTGTAGGCCAGTCAAGTTTCTCCACCCCAAACTCGCTCGACCATGTCTTTATGGACCTTGCTTTGTGCACAGGTTCGCATTCATGTTGGAACAGGAAGGGGCCATCCCCAAACTGTTCCCACAAAGTTGGGAATATGAAATTGTTCAAAATGTCTTGGTATGCTGATGCCTTAAGAGTTCCCTTCACTGAAACTTAGTGGCCAATCCCAACCCCTGAAAAACAACCTCACACCATAATTCCCCCTCCACCAAATGATTTGAACCAGTGCCAAATCAAGGTCCATAAAGACATGGATGAGCGAGTTTCGGGGCACCTTAACTGGATAGAATGCCTTTGGGATGAATTAGAGCTGAGACTGAGAGCCAGGCCTTCTTGTCGTCCAACATCAGTGCCTGACCTCACAAATGCGCTTCTGGAAAAATGGTCAAACATTCCCATAGACACACTCATAAACCTTGTGGACAGCCTTCCCAGAAGAGTTGAAGCTTTTATAGATTTTATAGCTGCAAAGGGTGGGCCAACTCAATATTGAACCCTACAGACTAAGACTGGGATGCCATTAAAGTTCATGTGCATGTAAAGGCAGGTGCCCCAATACTTTTGACAATATAGTGTACGAGCTGAATTACTGTATGCAGCAGTGGACACCAGCATCCAATACATCCAGAAATGTTTCAGATGCTAAAGATTCCTAGGCTGCTTAGCTTTTCAGAAAAGCAAAGTTCATCAGCGGCAAGACTTGTACTTGTAAGACCCCTTTCACACTGAGTCGTTTTTAAGGGGCTGTGGTGCTAATAATAGCGCCTGTACAGTGCCTGAACCCCCCCCCCCCATTCTCTCCAGTGTGAGTGCTTTTACTCTGAGGCAGTGGGCTTGCAGGATAAGAAGAAAAGTCTTTGGGGGGGTGCACTGAGCGGTGTATACAGCGCTCCTAAACCGCCCTCCATTGTAATCAATGGACACGTTTAACCCCTTGTTAACCCTTTCTTGGGAGTTAAAAGTGACCCGCTCCTGACTGCATAGTGGCGCCATAGTGCCGCTATAATAGCTAAATAGCTCAAATTTACCACTACCGCCCCTCACTGTTTTTTTTTTTTTTTTAAGTCCTGGCACTACATAGAGGTCTGTAACTCTAAAAGAGATTTAAAAATCAAATTCTGATCTATGTGACCTATTAAGTTGGTGTGGTTAACAAACCCGTTATTTGTGCAACTGTAAAAATCTCAAGAAAATGAAACCATGAATCATCAAAATAAAGCAAATATCAAAGGAATTTGAAAATTCAGTGTTGTGTAGGTGTTCTAGCAAAGATGTAACAGAGCATTTTAAAATTCAAAACTGTTATAAGAGAAGGTAGAAAAATTCTACTGAAGCAACTGTCACTTTCAATTTCAGCTAAAGCCATCGTTAAAGAGAACTGGCCTTATATATGAATATGAATATTTAGTCTTGAATTATTATAATACAAGTCTATTTAGGAAAGCTTTATGTGTGTCCCCTTTTTAGTTTTACTTAGTCTCTCTGAGATTAATATTTAAAACGTATCTAAAACCAAAAACAAGTTTTGCTAAAATGTAACATTTGTAATATATACACTGTCCTGAGAGGTGGTGGCTGTATTGGTTCTTCCTTTTATCTTCACCTGGTATCCATCCAGTAACACACATCTTATCCCAGAGTGACTATGCTCTCTCATTCTTCTGTATCTATAGCGAAGGATAGGAATACAAACCCCTTAAGGGCCGTACACACAATCAGAAAATCAGATGAAAAATACCATGTTCGAAGGGTTCGTACAATAATCTGATCATTAGTACACAGATTTTGAGAACCGATCTCGACAATTAACGCAAAATTATCCGATGGAACAAGTACAAGATTTTTTCTGGTACAATACCAGATCGTAAGATTTTTGTTTCATTAGTACAGTTGTCATCCGAAAATACACTACAAATACAATATAACACATTACATCACTTCCAAATTTTTATTTTCTCTTATGAGAATTTTCGTAATTTTAGTAACCTCTTTTATTTTCGATATGAGACTAGCATGCAAAAAAAAAAAAAAAACGGACAATCATTCCTAATAACATTTATTTATTTTTTGCACTTATCAAACAGATATAATTAAACACTTTCACTGCTGTCTTTAACAGACCAACAGAAAGCAAATAAGAGTTCATTATTAGGGTTACACTGTATAAAGCATATATAAACCAAAAAACAAAAATGTAATATATTGCAGATTACTACTCCTTACATGTTGTAGCTGCATTTGTTTTCTGGTTTTTAGGTTATTTTTTTTTCAGTTTATTTTCACCTGTCCAGTAACATACTTCCTGTCTTCAGGGTGTCTCTTCTGTTGGTGGAGCAATGGAGACATCTCTGGGCAGCAGGAATGTCTGGAGAAGGTAGCATTAGATGGACTATTTGATTAAGATGGTAACTAACAAATGAAAGCCTAACTCTAAACCTATTTAGGCAGTTATAGAAACGGTCAGACTTTAGGTGACCTGTAACCCCCTTCTGCAGTCAGAACTTTCGGGCTCACAATAAATAAATAAATAAATACAACTATATAAAGGGTAATACAATATTGCATAACTAAACCTGCACAATTAAAATTATTTAGGCAGGATTATTCAGACTGATATACTTTTAATAAACTTTGTGGCCAGAGCATTCACTGAATATTTTTTTAATGTTTGCACCGATCACAATTTACTCCCTGCCATTCTGTTTTTTCAAGATAAATGAATATGTAGCCTCCTTGACGGTATTCCCGAGTCACACTCGGGATTGCAACACTGGATCCAAGGCTGGGTTGCTTACCTTGTCCCCTGGATCCAGCAATGCCCGACCCCCCCGCTGTGTCCTCCGCCTGATGCCTGTGTGTGCTGGACTCCGTTCCCTGCAAACGCCGCGTCACACGGAGGCGGAGCCTGGCAGGAAATTCAAAAAGTGAAACACACATAAGACATACAGTACACTGTAATCTGTAAGATTACATTACTGTATCAAATCATTTCACATCCCCTTTGTCCCTAGTGGTTTGCCCAGTGCCCTGCATGCACTTTTATATTATATAGGTCATTCTTTCTGCCTGGAAACTTGAGAACGTCCATGGCATAAAAAAGTGTCCCTTTACGTCAAAAGCGTTTTTTGATCAGCTAGAAAAACAGCGATAGTAAATAAGAATCATTTGCAGAGTTGAATGATACAATTCTGCAACTGAGCATTGGACTAGATTACATTATTGAATACATTTTTTTACTATTATATTATTATTTTTGATAGTTATTTGTAGTTATTTATTATATTATAATATATATATATATATATATATATATATATATATATATATATATATATATATATATTATAATTTATGATTTTGTTATTTCAAACTTATCTACTAGACTCTTGTCTTAAGTGAGTTATTCCTAAGAATTACAGGCCTAAAATATAAAACGTCAAATTTCTATGTGAAACAATGTACCTTAATGTACCTGTAATGTTTTTGAGACGCAAAAATCTGACATAATCATACCACCAGGGGGGGGTTAAAAAAGAATTCCAGGTATGGTGTTTTTACACAGTTATGTTAATTCAGCTTGTCTCTGATTGGACAAGGTGAAAAGGCTGGGAAGTGAAGTCACACCTTCCACCTCATCCAATGGGAGAATGCTTTGCATTCACTGAGAAAGGGCAAATCATTCTCTGTATGGCGTCTGTGCTGAGCGTATTACAGTGATTTCTAGCTGAATCTAGAGGGATCCCACAAGTATGGTGTATGTATATTTACATTGGTCCAATCATGAAACTATGTAAAAAATGCCACACCTGGAATTATTCTGTAAAGGTGTAGCCCAAGCAAAATTGGTTACATGAATTGATCAGTTGCACACAATCAAATTGCATCTTTTAGGAGCTGAGAGTAGTGAGAACCTTTGTAATAAAAACAATATTTGTTTCCTATACATTATTAAAAGGGTTGCAACTTCCTATTTTCATTGAAGTATTCAGCTTCAATGTAAAAACTACATCGTGATTTCTGTTAGTGCCCAGTAAATAAAGCAGGACCAGGTCGGAGTGATTAGCCCTGCCCAGCTTCTCACAGCACAAAAAACCTTGACCACCCGGACCATCTGTACACAGCACATGTAAGTCTAAAGCCCCGTACACACAATGCGATGGTCGTACGATCAGACGTCCAAAATCGTATGTTGGCTGTTGTGTCTCGCGTACTGACGTGCACTAAGCACTCGTACAACCAAGCCTAACGTGGTGACGTGTTACGAGCGTATAAAGAGGAAGTTCAGGTGAATGTGATTTGTGAATTAGGAACGTAGGTTTCCCAGAATGGACACTTTCGAGCGTTCCTGACTTCTGAGCATGCCTGTTTTGCACATACAGCTTTATTGGACCAACTTCTCTGTACACACTATACAACAGTCGTACAAGCGCTTGTTGTACAACCAAAGTTTTCTAGTCTGCTCATCCAACTTCAGTTGCACAACTGTTGTACAACGGCTGTTGTAATCGGGCGTACTAATGGTCGGATGAACGTACAACAAGCTGGTTGTACGACCGTTGTTGTATAACCGTTGTACTGTGTGTACGGGGCTTAAAGCACTCCTCTTGTGTGTTTTTTTGGAGCTATAACTTCTGTTTTTACTACTAGAGGATGTATATAGTGGTAGTATATAGCAGTGAAGACAGTGCATGTACCTGTTCTTAGAACCTTTTGGGGTAGTGCACTGCAAGTCCCCAGCACAAAATTGATGTCTACATACTACACTATCTGACCACTCCTATGACACAGCCCTCTCCCACCAAGGTCCACATGCCTGCTATCCACATTGTTCTGTCACTAGTATCTACATCCTTACAATCTCTCTGTACCTCCTTTTGCTGGAATCACCCCAATATCTACATTAGCATCCGCTCCTGCTTTCCCCACACTGTCTGCAGGAGCTTCATTCAAACATCTTCCTTCACTGTCCACAAAACTTTCTCTGGCAGCTCTCTCCACACTCTCCCTTCTAGTTTCTCTTGCAATACTTCCCCATTGTCCACTACCTCAACCTCTCAACCTCAAAAGCTGTCTGCTATACTGCATTCTGATCCTCATGCTTTAGACAGCATCTTAACTTGAACCTTCTAGTGGCTGCATTGTCACCACTTTTTAGCCCACTATCTATGGCATTCTGTAGTTCCAGTCCTCCATGATGCTCTACTGTTTGCACTCTTCCCAGATCCAAGGTCAGATATTGCTCTATCTTCCTCTTCTCTGTTACATGGTCATTTACCACTCCGCTCTCTTCTGCTATAATCAGTAGACTTGTGCATGGCTGAAAAATTTGTTAGTTTTCGTTTATTTCTTAAATTCAGGAATTCCGAAATTTGAAAAATTTGCAATTCGGAAAATTGAAAATTCACGGTAATTCGGCAATTTCGGTAATTCGCTGTAATTCGGCAATTGCGGTAATTCAGAAATTTGCGGTAATTCGGCATTATCGGTAATTCGGAAATTTGGCAATCAGAACAGCGGAAATTTGAGAAATTTGGAAATCCGAAAATTTGAAAATAACAAAGAACATTTGAAATAATAACTAACTAATAAATACCTATTAAATTATAGGTATTGGAATTTCTTTGAAAATATGGCTGTCAGTGATCAATTTCAGCCAAATTTTCAAGGAAATTCCAATGCCTATAATTTAATAATTATTTATTATTATTTCAAATGATTTTTCTTATTTCCAAATTCTTCTTGCTGGGCGTGCCATTTTGCTGAAGCCAGAGCCCCTGAGCAGCAGTAAATTTTTAAGCTGTCGTCAGATCGGCCTCTACAAATTCAGCACAGTGCCTAAAAATAAAGAGCAACTGAGCATGTGCAGAGCAGGATGATTTTAAATAGTAGAGGTGCTTATGTTTAATGTTTTACATAGCAATACCTGCAAAAGTGTCCAGCCTGGCGTGATCTAGCAGGACATAATTTTCTGACTAAGTTTCACTCTAAATGAGTGAAGTTTCTGACTAAGTTTCACTCTAAATGGACACACATATTTTAGTTTACTAACTGCAGCCCCCTAGTTACAAACATCTGACTTACAAACGACTCCTACTTACAAATGGAGGTAGACAACAGGAAGTGAGAGGAAATCTCCCCCTAGGAAGGGAAATTCACTCCTGTAAGAGTTATTATGGGAAAAAGGTGTCTCCACTGATGCTTTATCCCCAATCCTTGTTTCCACAACAACCCAAAATTTTCAAAGTCCAATTATCATTGGGACAGGAAGTGAGGTGAAATCTTCTGAACAGGGATATAGACAGCAAAACAAACATTACAGGGGTGTTGCCCCTTCCCTATGCTATCCAAAAAGCTTAAAAATAGTTATTTTGGCTGAAGCTACACTTAAAAAATGTACCTGATCCCACTTACAAACAAATTCAACTTAAGAACAAACCTACAGTCCCTATCTTGTTTGTAACCCGGGGACCACCTGTATAACAGAATTAAGTACAAAATGAATGTAAACGCTGTAAGCCTAATCACTTTTTTGGAGTTTAGCCTATAATAAAATTCAGTATTGAGAACTAGAATCCTTTCAAAATAACAATGTACAAAACTCTCCTTTGCTAAATTACAGGAAATACAGTGACATACCATCGCTAGTTTGTTTAACCTATTAAAAAAATGTCACTGCGTCAGTCCCATTTAAGAACTTTGCATATACTGTACAGGTTTGTGATTGCCAATATTTAGTAAAGAATCTGTGAGTCATTGAATCCCAACAAGAAGACTCCAGTGATTAAAGAGGAATCCAGAAAGGTGAATACCAAATGTCTGAAGATCCACTTTATACGTGTAGCAAGTTTTTTTCCACTGGAATTATACAGTATATACAACTGTGTGCAAAATACCAGCAGTTGTAATTTTGCTTGGTTGTCATCTGATTGATTGTCTTACCTGACCAAAGATGCAGACAACCAACATGCAAAGCAGCTGATATTGGAAAAAATAAGTTGAGATAAAACATTTCTGTAGCCCATAGCAACCCATCAGCTTCCAACTTCCATTTAAAAATAAATTAATGTATCTGACCGGCAACAATACATTTCACCTTTATTATACTTAAAATACATTAGCTCCAGAATTGTAAGAAAGAGAGGCATTCTCTCAAGACGTGGTCCACATTATTTTTCTTATAGGAAGCACATACCACAAAACTGCCACTTAAAGACAGAGGAGATTTGGGTACATTATGGAATAAATCAAATGACATTTTCAATAGCATAACATAAATCTTTCAGTTCCATAGAACAGGCTTTGCCCTGCAATTTATGCCTAAAATCACATTGCAGGAGCTTAATCTCAAACCGTCATCACTGGAGACTGCTCATAATCACTGTACAATCTGAATGGATTTTTTGTTCCTCAGCAAGGTTTATACTACAACATAGTACAATAAATCTTCTTTTTATATTGAATTAAACCTGCAGGAGGCCAGGCTGTATTTTCTTTCAATCCATAGTCATGTTCTGAAACATACAGTATGCTAAACATGACATAATTTACATAGGTCTGATGGAATGGGAAATGCTTGCTATAAAAACACTGTGGAGTTACTTTCAGGGTTTTGCAGATGTAAAAACTGTGCACAGTATTTAAAGTAGAGAAAATATGTTGCATTTTTAAATGCAATTAAGGGGTTCATATACTTTACTCAAATTTGCATTTTTGTGGGAAAGATGAATCCTTATACGATACATGGCATGAACATTTGAATATCCTTTCATTAGCTAGTCCCTCCAACTTTTCTATATTTATTTGTAAAAAGTTAAAGTTATAAAAGGCCTTCCATGATGTTGCTGTACTAAATTTAAATTCAGTGGATTGCACCAAGGAAGGGCACTCACAAGGGAATACAAAGCAATTAACAAAATCATCCCCTAACAATGCCATTGCGTGTCTGTTATTTATTGGGCTAAGGAAGTATTGCTCCAACGTTCCCTGGGCTCAAAGATTTTTTTCAGCAGATAACAGGGTGGCTACCACTGCAGCTGGTCGAACCACACTTGCAATGGGGATCATTAAAGGACCAGAAAACCCCCTATTTATTCATCCTTTGTGCCCTTACTCCTCCACTAGTCATATGTGCTACAAAAGCAATTGCAGAGAAAGATTAGGGTGTATGCCACCTTTTGAATTTATGAAACACATCCAAATACCCATGTCCCTGTGGCAAACTGACATGGCCCCACACTACCCGGTATGGTAAAGGCCTGAAGCCAGTTTCTGAACATTTGGGGAATAAAGCAATATTGCCATCTGTGCCATCCTCCTTGCAGTGCTCTTTTCCCTTCTCCCATTTTTCTATGGGAAAACTCTTCAGTGGGAGGAGGGTAAAAATATCCAGGTATTCCTTCAGACAAAACTGAGTCAAAACTGAGTCTACCTAACCTTGAACTTGGGTCTGTCATAAACTTGAGCATGACCTATCATTGGTGGTAGGAATTGCCATTGGTGGTAAGAACTGAATTGCAGTTGCAATGATTCTCATCTGCTTTTGATCGTGTGACCACTCAAGGAGATTGGCCAGCTATTTTATTCCTCCCTATTTCCTTGCCAGAATATTGTGCTCCACATACAATCATTCCTGCTGTTTTGTGATAGCTCTACTGCTACTTGTAACTGACCTTGGCTTGCGACTCCAGTGTTGATTATCTGCTGCCTGCATCAACTCTTTATTACCTCAATGCATAAACCCCGCCGTTTGAACTGACTCTGGCTTTTGACCCCAATGATCATTCTGTGGTTTGTGATGTGGACTACTTGATTTCTCTTTCACTACAAACTGTGCCTAGCCTGAAGTTTCCAGCCATTAGCCTCCACTATCTACAGGTACATTCCTTAAAGGTCCTTTGTAACATACATAGGAGTTTATCAGTCTGCAACTCACCCCCGAAACACAATAGGTGTTACAGTCCAACAGTGGTAGCTGTAACCAATAGAAGATGACCCTGCACCAATCCACTCTGTAGGGCAGGATCTCACTGTCCTGTGGTGTAAATAAGCAAGAGGAGGGTATGCTGATACCTGTGGATACTGAGGCCACCGCCATGCTGTTTAGAGACTCCTGGGAAGATGTTATCATAGATGTAGTCAGACTCACCTGTAGCTGCTGCTGGTTTCCTGTCCCTCAGGGTCTCCTTGAGGGACAGGTCTCTCCACAGTTGGTGTGAGGAAATTAAGGGAGAGGATTGGGAACTTTTAGCCTGAGGGAAATATAACCAAATAGGGAACGTATGGCACAGCATACAAATTGATACAGTGTGGAATAAGGTATGTACAGCACGGCATACAGAATAAGGTGTTGTAGAAAAAAGAGTGTACAGCATAATGTACAAAATGAGGTGTCATGGAAAAAGGAATGTACAGTACAATGTACAAAATGAAGCAGTGTGGAATATGGAATGCACAGCACAGCATACACCATGAGGCAGTGTAAAATAGGCAGTGTATAGCCTAGTGTACAGAATGAGGCAGTATGGAATGGGCAGTGTACACAACAGTATACAGAATGAGGTTTTTGTGGAACTGGGAATGTACAGCACAGCATATAGAATGAGATGGTGTGGAATAGGGAATGGACAGAGCAGAATGAGGTGGTGCAGATTAGGGAATATACATAATAATGTTTCTGCATTCTGAAGGCTATCCACTTTAATGGTGATGCCTCTCGTGGGCATTGTGCCAGCTTTTCAGTGGAGTGAATGAAGTGCAGAGCATGCTTGCAGTGCACATGTGGTACAGAAATGAAAACATTTGCACTAAAGAACTGAAGTTGTCTTTATGCTTGTTTTTCCCTACTTAATCTGAAGAAATATGTAAAACTCAAACAATTGAGGAAATTATTTCTATGATTTTCTTTTAATAACCCATCTTAAATAGGGAATGTCACAATCTAAATAAATGTAGGTAAAAGCACAGAAAAATCAAATATTTAAAATGTTTACTTAGTTTTTCCCTTCCATAAACATTTTCTATTGACTAGCAATGTGCTTCTGAATTTAAACTTTGACTTCAGGAAGTGTGAATTTTATTTTCAATTATCCTTATCCTCCTCTGGGAGTGACTAATTACTCTATGTTTTGGCCCAGCAATTCCACATTTTCCCTCACCTTCTCATCTCTTAGGTAGCCCCTAGGAGAGAAACAAAGGGGAATACTAGAGCATGAGTCTCAGAGCTTTTCACACAAAGGGCCACTTTACTGTCCTCAGGTTTTTTTTTGGGGGGGGGGGGGGCAGGCTGTGGAAGTAGAAATTGTCCTGGCATTAGTGATAGTAAGCAATGCCCCATCTTTGATCCAGGGGGGAGTAAAAGAGCCCCATTGTTTGTGTCAATCGGAGGAATATTGCACCAAGGGCCAGATATAGGCAGGCAAAGGACCACATCTTGACCCTGGGCCACAGTTTGGAGACCACTGCTATAGAGCAACAGTTCTCAAACAACCAGGCCGTAGCCAATTTCCTGCTGGGTTGTTGCTTTCTGTCTCCTGTCTGCAGGTTTATGAGAAACAACAGCTGAAATGCATGAAACAGCTGCAGTCCAGCATTTCTTGAGTTTAATGCATAAACATAACCTGTAACCCATCAGTAGAGATGGGATGAGCACCCCCCTGTTCGGTTCGCACCAGAACTCCCGAACAGAGAAAAAGTTCAGGTAAATCCTATTATAGTCCCCATTTTGAAGGCTTATATGCAAGTAATTAGCCATAAAAAAACAATGAAAACATTTAAAAAAAAATCTTTTGTATAGGAGCAGTGATTTTTATGATGCTTAAATTGCAACAATAAAAATGAAAAATTAATTTAAATATAGTGCCTGTGGGGTCCCTTTAGCCTGCCTGTAAAGTGGCGCATCTGTAGCATGTATAGAACATGCTGTAGCAAAAATGACATTTCCTTATACCATTGCTGGCAATAGAAAAAAATCCCCAAAAGGGGATGTTCTGCTTGCTTGCTTCCTCCCCCCTCCGCTACCACATTTGGCACCTTTTGGGAGGGGAGGGGGAAGCAGGTACCTGTTTTTGACAGGTACCCGTCCCCACTTCAGGGTGACCTCTCCGTGCTGAGGTCCCCTGAAAATTTGGCCCCCCTCCTCATTCCCTCACCACCGAGCCATTCATAAAGTGCAGCGTGCTTTGCGCATGCGTAGTAGGGAACTGGCTGTGAAGCCACAAGGCTTCACTGCCAGTTTTCCTTACAAGGAATAGCGGTGGCAGCACCCAACAGCCTATTGAAAAATCGGCTGGGGTGTCGACATTGCGGTTTCCCTGGACGGGTAAGTGTCCTAATATTAAAAGTCAGCAGCTACAGTATTTGTAGCTGCTGACTTTTAATTTTTTTGGTGGGAGGGCTGGAGCTCCACTTTAAAAAAATGGAGTGGAGTCCACTCCAGTCCATACCAGGCCATTGAGGTCTGGTATGGATTTCCAGGGAAATTGCATGGGGTCCCGCTCAAAATCATTAGAAAAAAAGTGAACAGTGTGATGCACTACGCTGATGCGGCTGGACTGCACTGCACAGTAGCTGCTGCATTGTAACACAGACTGGTGTGAATGTACCCTTAACCTGTGTGAAAGGACAAAACATTGTATAGTGAATGTACTAGATGGAGACTTTTTTTAAACTTTTGTTTTCTTCATATTTCTATGATTGAGAATCAATCACTTTGTTTTGTGCTATCCTTTTGCAAGTGACATCATTAGGCTCTGAAAAGCACAGTAATACTACCATGCATTGTGGTGAACTGTGATGGCAATAAATGGTTCAGGTCCAATTTTTAGGTCAATGTTGATATTCTGGCAGCCTAGTCAAATGAATGGACTGCCTTAATAAATCAGACATAGCACAGAATATAAGGCATGTTTACATGGCACTGCATGTTTTACTGGACCCTAAATATTTACTGCATATGAATGCACATGGATTAAATGTTAAAGCTACAGTAAAGCTGGGTACACACTATTAGGTTTTCTTCATGCAACCCAGCTGGTTGCACAAAAAAACCTGTCAGCTCCGGTCCATGCAAGGTTATTACAGCGATCTACCCTGCTGAGCTGTTGTGTTCTGACAGGGTGATGCCCCCCACCAGAACACTCCAATTAGCACTATCTGCCATTGGCTGAGAGTGCTGATCGTGAGTCTGTCGGTTGCTGGTTTTCCAGCATGCATGTCTGACAGACCGTCATACAGAAGTGCAGAATGTTGGCCAGTATTTTTGTTACCGGTAAATGTCTCATGATATTTTGCCCCTTTGTATGAGGCTTGAGTCTGACAGCAATAGAGTGAGAGTGAGAAAAAGCAAAGCTTTAAATAGACTTAAATATTTCTTGTCATGGTGTCCCTTTAATTTACAGTAACTAATTACCCCCTTTTTAAATTTGTCAGACAAACATTTTGCACTCCCAATGCCTTTATTGTATGAGTATACCTCACAACAGTCAAACTTGAGAATGAGGAACACTGAAGGGAAGTAGAGACCTGCAATGTGCAGCAAAAAAGTGGGTGTGGACAAACCTTATGGTGAGAGGAGCATGGCTAAACAAAACCTAGGCTTCGATATATGCTGGAGGAGGGGCACTTTGAGAGGGGAGAGGACTTGTGCTAGAAAGTGGGGTGGGGGCGGAAATGTGCTGGGGGGCACTTTGTGAGGGGAGATGACTTGTGCTAGAAGGTGGGGTGGGAAGGTCAGATATGCACTGGGTAGTGCTTTGGGAGGGCAGAGGACTTGTGCTAGAAGGTAGGGTGGGGGTTAGTTACATGCTGGAGGGACTCTTTGGGAGGGGAAAGAACTTGTGCTAGAATGTTGGGTGTTAGAGAGTGTTGGATATGTAATGGGGGTGCTTTTGGAGGGAAGTGGACTTGTGCAAGAAGGTGAGGTAGGGGGTGGTTAGATATTTACTGGAGGGATGCTTTGGGAGGATAAAGAACTTGTGCTAGAAGGTGGGGTGGGGGAAGACGTTGGATATGTGCTGGGGGTGGGGAGGTTAATATACAACCCCCTTTATATCGCAAGTCCTCTCCCCTCCCAAAGCACCCCCCAAGCACATATCCTCTTACTTCCTGCCCTCCTCAAATCACTCCTCTAGGTGCACACTCTTGTTACCTGCTGCCCTCCACCCCCCTTCCCAGTCAATGTGTCAACTCTCCTGTAAGTCTCCATCCATGTTAAACTCACTGCAAACCTCAGATCATCAGCACAGCTCATGCAGAGCAGTGTCCCTCTTACCTGGCTCCTGCTCTTTCTGTCTGTGTACATGGGAAAGTCGGAGCCGAGGAGGAGGTGGCTTCAGCCTGTAATGTGTTGTACAGGCAGCCAGTGGGGAGCGATTGCTGTTTGAATACCCCTGACACCTAGCAAAAGATGTGGGGCAGGTGTCGCTAGTGCCCATGCTAGCGCTTACCTATCAGGCCAGTTACTGGAGCTCAGTGATGGAAATTCATTCCAGCACTGGACTCCAGGATTCAGCACAGATTAGCCAGGACTCCAGGATTTAAATAAAATCTTGGGACAGTCCTGGTTAATCCGGGACGGTTGGAAGGTATGTTGAAGAATAAACCTTTTTTTTTTTACTGTTGGGACATAGAAAATTTTGGAAAATTTACTGGGCCTTGGTCCTACTATGGTTGAAAACTGCTGCTATACAGTATAGTATGAGTGACAGCTCTGAGTCTGTTGAGGCTGCTGACATCACATCACACGAGGGTGCCCAGCAGCAGTGTCAGTGCTTTTTGGTGTCTTCACAAGGAACACTTTTACAGGTAAATAACTTGCCTAAATATGTTAACGGCACATGTGGGAAGATTGTTGTTCAAATGAATAGTCTGGTGATAGGTTCTCTTTAAGGATATCAAAAGGTAGGAGAATGTCATTATAGGCACAAGACATATGGTAGTACATTCATTTTATTTCTCATAGCTTCTTTTTACTGTAACTTACTTTGTCACCTCAATGATGGTTTCCAAAAATTCCCTCTTCAGACAACTTTATATGGCCTCTTAAAAACTCTAATCAGCTATTTAAACACATCCACTTCATTTTATTCTCCATGATAGGATCTAAAATGCCCCCGTGGAAAGGCCTTCTTTTTCTTAATGGACCAAACCACACTTTTAGTAAGAATATAACCTTAGATACTTGATATAAAGTGCTATTATGCCTGTTAATAGAAAGGATTAGTCTAGTCTGTAGCTTTTAAAGGGTTTGGTGATGGCTTAATGACTCTTCACACTATCAAAATTAAGGTTTTGCTAATAAATTTAACTTTTATGAACATAAATCAATACATCTGCTTATTCAGCTGTTACAACTTACTTATGAGTGGATTGTGCTGCTATGATTAAAAGGTATCTCCATTCGCTGGTCGTAATAGTCTTGTTAATGGAATATTAACTATGAGAATCCTATGCTCGTGGCAAATTTTCAATTACTATAGAAGAATGTTTCTCATTGTTGCTTAATTCTAAGGTAAAAGTGTCATTATTCAAAAGTGTGGTGCTCCCTAAGCGGTACACGGTAAACTTTATAATATTGAATTTAAAGAAAATCTACCAATTCAAATGAAAGACAATCAAGCCAATATGATGTTAACTGTTGGGTAATTTTAAACAGATATAAAACAATATTCTTTGAATTGTGACAGCCATGCCATCAGTATAGGAAAATATGTGTATGTTTACGCACATAGGGTGTATACACCTTACAGTATATGGACCAATTGTTCTGTCATGTATACAACCATAATTCATTTCAGTTAAGAATTGTATACCTATTTAGAAAAATACTTTAGTTAAAAATCTATTTAGCGAGAAAATGATTTTCAGAACACTCACAAATAATTATCATACATATGAAAGCTTCAGGACCTAACATCTAAATCCTAAGGATGTTCCTTAAGGACTACAACATATCACTAATAAGCCCCATGAAGTTTAAAGATGAACACCAGGCAGAGTAATGTAAATTAAGCAAGTCTTACTTTTAAATGAAGTGTCTCATTGTGACTAATATTGTATATGCGTGCAGTCATCCTGTTGTTGGAAGTGTCTAGTAAATTTCGTTTTTGGGTAGTAGTTTTGCCCAAGCTAATTTTTAGGGTTTTTTTTCAATTGGTTTCTCCTCTGGGTTCAGGATTGCTGCTATTCTCTGCTGACTCCACTGGGTGTCACTGGCACTCATTCGATATTCATAAGGGTGGTGACAGTCTTGGGTTACCTTTCGACGATCCAAGTATAGCACCCTCTGGTGTGTGTTACTAGAGTTGAGAGTAGGTAAAAGTATATTCTAGCCAGGAATAACCTGAGTCACTGAGTTGGGTCAGGGTTACTATAGGCCAGGGCTGGATGACTCAACCTGGCAGCTCTCTGGTGCCTCCTTCTGGTGTCTGAAAGGTTGGAAAACCTTCTAGAACTACAGGTTGAGGGTTAGGAGGAGCTGCCATGAATATTTATGGAGCCTCAACCATGAGGTTATGGGTTATCAGGTTATGACTAAGCGGACCCCAGATCCGTGAAACGCGTTAACCCTCACAGCTGTGTTGCACTTTCTGCCTGTAATGTAATTTACTTTTATGGTTCACATTAAAACTTTTTCCTGGACCTTGGAGTGCGGTCTTTTCTCTTTGAATGTATCTGGACTTGGACTGATGGTTGTCCGGACCTGCACCTGGCCTCCTGGATTATTTCATTATTCCACACCTGGAGCGGGCTTTCCATTTCCTTTTGTCTCAGCTAATCCCCAGATGTGGGCTGACAGGGGACTGAGAGAACTCCATAAATAGATGTGGGCCATTCTAGCAGGGGAGTCCGGTGGAAGATGGAGAATCAGTGCTGAGGAGAGGATGTCATTGGCCCTTGAGGGACCCCTTACAGGGGGGAAGGTTCATTGTTGGGCTGGGTGCTCAGGAAAGCTGGCCTGGAAGGATCCTCACACAGGAGGCAGTGGAAGGATTCATGCTGGAGAGGCAGTGGGAAGGAGCAAGGAGAGACAGTGAGTAGATCAGCATGGTGCAGGGACAGACAAGGGGAGAGACTGCCATCTGTAGCAGATCTCTCTTGAAGACCGTGTAGTGCCAAGTCTTCATCTAACCTTGCCCTGGGAGGTCTCCATGTGTGTGTGCCAGAAAGGCAGGACTGGGTCGAAAAGGCAGTCAGGAGGACTGAGAGGAAGATCAGTCAGGCATGTCTTGTGGCAGCCAGGTAGGCTAGAATTTTCTGTAAGCAAGTGGAGCTGGGATCAGTGGCCACAGGGAAGCAGAAGAAAAGATGTCGTACTGTACACTCACATTGTACTACTTTTGTCACTGGACTGAGAGTTTCTGCCTATAATGGGCCTTTGCTGAACTAGCAATATCCTGCTAGTTCCCACAGGAGTGAGCAGCAGGTGCTGTGCAGTGGAAATCAAGTTTGTGCATGTGGAAGGAAGAAGGTCCCTGGTTCAGTGTTTTGAGCACTCTCAAGTTGGGCATCCCATAATTCTCTACCTTATCTAAGTTATCAACCCCTAATAAAACATCAAAAACAAGCCAAGGACTGTTTTCTGCACTGGAATGTGTGAAGGAAATGCTATGTAACTGGCTGTGCAGCAGTGGGGATCCGAGGCATTAGTGACTCCTATGGAGGAAGTACTACACTGGCACTCCCCTGGATAGAGGAGAAGTCTAGTGGAATCTGGAGCCCTGGTACTGGAGGAGACCTTTACCCTAACCCTTTCTCCCTGTGAGCCAGAGCAATAACACTTGAAAAAGACTAGGCCCATAAGGGTTTAAGTGTTGTGACTGTAACCATGGATCCACACTGAGATAATGATAGCTCTTTCCCTTCATTGGGCATGTTTTTCCCTGCCCCTGGCAAGGAGGGGGTCTACTTAAGTCAAGAAAAAGGGATATTTTAGCCCTGGAAACAGCTTTTCTTCTGCTGGATAGCACTGTAAATACAGTATCAAATACACTTTACTCAACTCTACTCTCCGAAGAGAAGAATGAGGAAGAGTTCTGGTTGCAGCAGTCTTCCTTCACTGTTGGTGTCCCAGTTCCCTAAAGCTGTGGTCTCAGATCAGATAACCTGGAGTCAGAGCACATTGTGATTTCTGATAGCTAGTCATATACATAAGATTATTGTTATACAGGGCTCCAAAACCGCGCCAAAGATGCTGCTTGCAGGACTTTTTTTCCCGTCCCGCAAGAGCACCGCCCCAGTGTGATTGCACTCGGGCTTTCACACTCGGGCAGTATTGGGAGGCAGTTTTCAGGCGGTTTTCAGGTGGTTTTCAGGCTTTATTTCTAGCACTAAAACACCTGAAAACTGCCTCAGTGTGAAAGGGGTCTTAAGCTAAACACCAACCAAAGCACAATATAGTCCAGATATGTATACAATAAAATAGATTAAATGCGTGTAGAAATACTCAAACATCTGTTTAGCTTGTTATAGTTTCCCATATCACTTTGATAGTTTTTTGCTGTTTCATTACTGTCCTGTCATATTGCTGGGGCAAACCCTGGACTAAACCCTCAGTAATACATTCTTAAAACCTAAATTCACCTTTTCAGGCAGAATTTCGCTTTTCATAATCGTTTATTTTTTCAAAATCATTGCATTTTATTCGTTTATAGCGGAAAAAATAAAAACCGCACAGGTGATCAAATACCACCAAAAGAAAGCTCTGTTTGTGGGAAAAAAAGGATGCCAATTTTGTTTGGGTACAACATCGCACGACCGCGCAATTGTCATTGAAAGAGTGACAGTGCTGAAAGCAGAAAGTTGGTCCAAGCAGGAGGGGGGTTTAAGTGCCCAGTAAGGAAGTGGTTAAACAGGCAGAACACAGGAACAATCACCTAATAGTCTTTGCTTCCAGCCCAGAGATCAGAGATCGCGGGTCACAGAGAGACACTGAAAGTGTACAGTACTGTGAAGACACTTTTCCTCTCACTTCCTGTTGTCTCCCTCCGTTTGTAAGTAGGAGTCGTTTGTAAGTGGGATGTTTGTAACTAGGGGACCGCCTGTATTGAGAAGCTTTTTGGTGTGCTTTTTAGCACATACATACTGTTCTGTACATCCAGTATGGCTCCAAAGAAAATGCAGAGCAAGCATGGTGGTAAGAAGAAATTGCGGAGCAGTAATGCAGGTGACAAGAATATGCAAAGCGCAAATGCAGGTGACAAGAATGTGCAAGGTTAGTGTTCTCTCACTTCATACTATACTGCACTGTACTGTACTTTTTTCATAGCTTTGTGGTTCAAAAACAAAAAAAAGTTCAGGATTAACCTGATTTACATTGAACCCTGTGGGAAAATTTGCCTTGATTCGCGACCAATTCAGTTTGCGACCAGAGTCGGTTCACAAATTAGGTGAATCGAGGTACCACTGTATTTGCAATAATACAGATCCTGTATGTGAACATGTGGTGTCAGCTCCCCTCCCTCCACTTCCTTCTTCTGGGGTTTCTCATCTGGCCTCTCAGAGACAGGAAGTGCTAATGCATAATTATACATAACATTGCAATATTAGCAGCTAATAGTATTTTATTTTATTTTTTTAACTTGGTCAACAGCTGCAGCCTAATGGTCCCAGTGACACAGCAAATATTTTCCTCAGAGCATTGCATACTAGTGTGGTGCAAAGTCCTCAAAAGCACCAAAACACTATAAAAGAGGCAAGGGGCAAGCAACGTCCATATCCAGAGATCAAAGCTGTGGTCAGGGTGCAGAACCAAGAGTTAGGATACATGTGCCTTTTCTTTTCTATCTAGCCAGGTAAAGCAGAGAAGGTGGTGAAGTGGCTATTCAAGCTTTCATCATCTTCTTCCCAGGCCCAGAGCTGAATGAAGCCATCCTCAGATGAAGCACCCTGTTCTTCCTCCTCATCAACAGCTACTCCCGCTGTTGCTGGCAAACTGGCAAAGAGGAGGCAGCTAAATTATTTGAACACTACATCAACCAGTTGCTGGAAGAAGATGAGCAGCAATTATAGGTTGAATAGGAGAGCAACTTTCAGGGAGGGAATAGGTAAGAAAAACCCAATGGCATAGTGCCAATGGACCACTAGATAGAGCTGATGATCATAGGAAATATATTATATATAAACATATATAAAATAGATTACTGTGCAAAAGGCATTAAGGCATTTTCATAAAAAGTACAATAAATATAGATGATTTCCTGCGCTTGGATGAATAACTGAGAATATACAAGGAGATAAAAGTAAGACTGCTGCCCTCCAGGTCCCTCCCTCTAAGAGGGAAGTGATAGATATAAAAAAGGAAAAACAGGAAATGGCGCTGTCTACGTAATATGTAGTGTTGAGCGAACCCGGACTGTAACGTTCGGGTCCGTACCGAACTTTAGGGTGTCCGTGGCACGGACCCGGACCCGGACATTTCAAAAATCGTTCGGGTTCGGTCCGGGGTTCTGCTATTTTACTCCACGTGTTGAGAAGCTGCAGGGCAGCCAATCAACAAGCGTTTCACTGGTTTGCCCTTAGAAGCCATCACAGCCATGCCTACTAATGGCATGGCTGTGATTGGCCGGTGCATCATGTGACCCAGCCTCTTTATAAGCTGGAGTCACAGTGCTGCAGTCACATGCTCCTTGGGTTAGTGTAGGGAAAGGTAGCTGACGGCGTGAGGGACAGATTTTAGCCATTTTAAGACCTGATCCTGCATCCTGAGATAGATTACTTTACTACTGCTGTCTGTGCTGTTGCTCTGAGGACAGATAGCAGAAATTAGAGATTTCACATACCGCTGCTTTGAGTTGCAGATCAAGCTCTGCATAGAACAACGATCGTAGCGATCG
>BLSH010310142.1:550017-565545 GCA_018402905.1 Glandirana rugosa
TGACAACACGATTTGACAAATTTGACATGTATAAGGTTTTTAAGACTTAGTACGGTCACATTTCATCCGGGTTTTCTAACTGTGTCTGTCATACTACATCCGACATAGTTTCGGTTTTTTCAAACGTAGACTCTTCGTCGTAAGTCTTTGTAATTCCGAAAAATACTTTTACATTTTTTCCTTTTTGTCCTTTACCGCGACAGATGCATTACACGTTGTGTTATTTGAATAGTCTAATTACCCATTTGGAACACAATCTTAGGCTCTAAAGTTATATAATAAAAGTTATAGAACCATTATGATCATTTGGTTTCACGATCACACGAATAACACGACATCGTGTTATTCGTGTGATCGTGAAACCAAATGATCATAATGGTTCTATAATTTTTATTATTGTCCGTGCGATCGTTCGGGTTCCGTCCGGACCCGGACCCGGACTTTGTCCCGAAGTTCGGACGGACCAGCAGAACCCGAACTTCCAGGTGTTCGCTCAACTCTAGTAATATGCAACACAATAAACGTATCAGATTATTGGGTAAACCTTGTGTTAGAATCCGTTATTTCAATATATTATTTTTAATATCTTGGTAATACTAGTAAACCAAAGTGCTAGTGTGCTTATTGTGCTACAGCACAATAAGCACACTAGCACTTTGGTTTACTAGTATTACCAAGATATTGAAAATAATATATTGAAATCTCGGATTCTAACACAAGGTTTACCCATTAATCTGATAAGTTTATTGTGTTGCACATTACGTAGACAGCGCCATTTCCTGTTTTTCCTTTTTTACATTTTCATAAAAAGCCTTAATGTTTCTGAATGCTGCTTCTCAGATGCAAACTTTTTTGGCTTTGATACAGCCTACATCATACTGTCTGTGTCAATCTTTTGGGCCTACTTTACACTGGCATGATTCAGAATTTTTGGAATATGTACAGTTTAAACAGTTTAGCACAACAGTGATTCCTGCTGAAACTGCTCGGTCTCACTCTCTACCTTTGTAGTGTGTTGCCTACAAAACATTATTAAATAACTTGCTGATAATTTGTACAGCATTTTTCTCCTTTTTCACAAGAATAATACTATGTTTCTTTTAATTAAAGGTGACATCTGCCCGCTCCTGTATGCTGCTATGAATTGCTTACTATGAAAAATAATTTATGTGGCAAATCTGTATTATTTTTAGATTATACTTCAGAAAAAAAATCAAATCTATTATTTTTGGCTGAAATATTACTTAAATATGCTTCCACAGTTTAATGCTAGTTAAAACATGAGATTCTGTTCAGGAAATCTGTACAATTTTTACAATCCATGTCTGAAAAAAATACAGTTTCATGTAATATGTATAGCTGGAATAGGCCTACTGTCTTCCAAAAATGTACTTCTGGTAATAAGGATGAGATTCACTGCTGCAAATCAGTATAATTGTTATGCTCGGTCTCTGAAAAAATACAGTTTAAATTCATATGTATTGATGAAATCTGCCTGCTCCCTCTCTCTTAAATAGACGCTTATCTAAATAGGTTTGAAAGCAGATAATGCATTACTGTAAAATGTATTTGTCTAAAATGTTTAGAAATCTAAATTTTCCAAGACAGAAAATTGCCTTTTCTGTCTGGGAAAAAATAGATGCAATCAGCTTGCTATCTGGCTCACATAGCGACCTGCACAAACAGGCTTAAAAAGCTGTGCTACAAATACGTAAATGTTTACAGCCCTCATTCAATCTTAGAAACAATAAAAAAAAAATTTTCATCTGCAATCCACTTGTTTTCTCATTCAGAAATAGTAGCCTTTCAGAAAAAGGTTAAAGGCTTTGCAGAAAATCTATGGAATTTGTCCATTGGCAATGAAAAAAAGGACTCCATGAAGCAATACATCCATGTTGTCCATATACTGGGTGTATGAATGGCAACTCATAAGGCTTCAGTGGTGTGATGCAAATCCTTTCAACAAAAAACAAAAAGAACCACTTTTTGTATTCCCAGGTGCAATATCTCTGCTTAATTGATCAGAATTTGTGGTGTGGCCTAAAGGGCCTGATAGCTGTGGTGCAAATTTGTAGCATTTTCATCTTAAGTCTCAGAAAAAAAGACACAGTTTTGTTTAATTTCAGATTTAATCAATGCAATTTAAAATCTTCATTCTTAAAAAATAGACAATATTTGGTTTTTAAGCATGAAATTTGCCTGCTCTCTACCTCTGAAATAGCAAAATAGCAAGAAAGCTTGACAAACTCTGCTGCAAAGAGTACATACTGTCCAGCAAATCATTTGAGTTTTTCTACCTTGTAGCTCCAAGAAAGCACACTCTAATTTTTATTACATGATAAAACCTACCTAGTCTTTCCACCTTCCAATGGTAAAAATGCTTACATGGTTTGAAAACTAAATAAATACTTAAATAGAAAAAATGCTTACATGGTGTGCAGTGTGCCTATGAAATATTTCTGGCTCTTGATTGTAACTTAAAGGCGTTGTAAAAGTTTTTTTTTTTTAATAACAAACATGTTATACTTACCTCCTCTGTGCAAGGGTTTTGAACAGAGTAGCCCCAATCCTCTCCTTCTGGGGTCCCCCAGCGGCGCTCCTGGCTTCTCTTCTTATTGAATGCCCCCATGGAGAAGCGTTTTCCCTGGGGGCACTCGTGTGGGCAGGTTTCAGAGTCCTGCTGCTGCATCCATTGACACAGACAGCAGGACTCGGCCCTGCCCCCGGCTCCCACATCACTTGATTTGATTGACACCAGCAGGAGCCAATGGCTACCGCTGCTATCAATCTATCCAATCAGAACCCGAGCCAGCGGCTGGAGCTACTGTGCTCGTCCCCGTCGCTGGAATGATCGGGCTCAAGTAAGTAAAAGGGGGGCTGCTGCAGTACAGGAGGTTTTTCACCTTAACGCATAGCATGCATTAAGGTGAAAAATCTTGAGGGTTTACAACCCCTTTAATAAATTGATTTTTTTCACAATAAAATATGCCTCATCTTTCCCTCTAACATAGAGTTCATGTACAAATGCTTGAATTTTTGTAGCAAGTCTAGACAATATTTATGGCTGTTGTCTTTAAAATATCATATTCTGTTATTTCTGTTATTTTTTGGAAAAAAATGGTTTATCACTCCCTCTCACATTGATGCTGAGAGGGAGTGATAAACATTTTGACTGGGCCACAGTCAAACAGATGACATGCTCTCCAGCCACTGTAACATATGTTTGACTGTTGTCTCTGAAACATGGCACTGTAATTTAGTTGGGCTCATTTCTTGGGTATGAGTTTGTGACTTGACACTGGGTTGAAACTTTATTGATCTTTGTGCAGGATACAGTGTGGTACCGAGGAAATATCACAAACTATGCTATGTGAATTATTTTGGAACTCGTGGCAGACAGCTTGTAGTTCTCAATGAACTGCTAGGGCACTGGTGAGTGCACAGATAGATCATTGACACTTCCTACTTCCTGAGAAAAAAAATAATAAATGCACCTTTTTTTATCTGCATTTATTTTTGTAAGGTGAACTTATCCTTTTAAAATTACATTACACAAGTATATCATTTGTGATAGTTTATAGCTATTTTGTCTCTGCTACCTCCGGCGCTCAATTAAGGTCTATCACTGCTACAGAAAAAAATGTTGTCTCTACCTATTACACTAACTAAGCAAGACTTTTTTGAGTGTAAACAAATCATATTGTGCTGTTGCAGCTGTATGTAAGACAATAATGTACAAGTAAATAAAATGATTACACATGCAATTTATGTAATGCCACAATATGGTATTTCTGCGTAAACTGTTGGCACTATGTAAATCCTGTACAATAATACTAATAATTGCTGATGTTGTCCCAGAGAATTCTAATATTCTAATATTCTATGAAACCACTTACAATTTACAGTTTTAAGGCATCCCACAAGCATGTCATTTAAAGGAATTGCATATTTTTAGTGTTGACCTCTAAGGCCGCATGGGCATTTAGCTCTGGTGCATGAAAATCCGGGATTAAGGTGCAGGCAGAAGGCACATGTGCACTGCCTAGCCCCATTTCCTGGCAGTTTGTAAAACTCCATGAGAGGCTGACAGCTTTAAATTCTGAAATCTCATCCACCAGGGCTAAACACCCAGTGTGCATGAGGCCTCCACTGCTTGAAATTACCTTTCTCCCGCTAAACAATAACTTTAAAAATGTATTTTCGATTGGTTCATGTTCCCCTGGGCCAAGCCCTGCTCCCCATTGCCTTTGTCTGACATTTTCTAGTTTATTAGCCCAGAAAATGGCTGTGACCATTTTTTTTCTAAGATTAAGTTCAGATTGATAACAATGGGGCTTGGATTATGCATCGCAAACTTACCCCGAATCCAAACCCTGGGAGTCAGCTCATCATCAATTTTTCTTCTGATTTCTTTTTCATGGGGATTAGGCTTCAAAGATATTTTCTCTATGATTATTTAAATGTGGGATAAATTGATGTTAGTTTTTTTTTTGTGCCTGAAGTTCTTTGAATACATTTTTTCTACTTCTGTTCCATCATACTGAACACAGACATTGTTTATAGTTTTGTGCTTTTCACCTGCCCTCTTATTTGTGCATATGAAAGGTTATGTGAAGACTGTGTAGGACAAGAATATGAAAAGCTCACCAGGAAGTCCAGTTATAGGGCCCACTGCTGAGGTGAAATTAATAATTTATATGTATAGACAGATTTTATGATTTTATACCTTAAATACTTAATATACCATACCTGTACAAAAGAGAGTAGTGAATTAATGAAATGGAAAAAAAAAATATATATATATATATATACTGAATATACAGTATATATATATATATATATATATGGGGAAGTGTTCTTTTGTACACTGTCTGTGAGTTTGTTTACATTAATTCCTGGTGCCTACCACAGAGTTCTTATTACAAACAGATACTTTTTGTTAAGAGGTTGTTTCCTGCCCCTGCTAAAAGGTCAGGGAAACCCCTCAAGGCTATATTTGTGGATGTCTTACAGGAAGTGAAAGGAGAGTGTGACCAGCCACATGCTATTCTGACAGGAGCTGCTGCAGGCTTATTTTGTGTTATGACAACAAACAGCCAAGAAAAAATCCAAGGAAAAAAAACAATCTCTGCTTACCAACCAGCTTGAAACCATCCAAATTAACCTGTCTAACAGTATGCGTTAAAAGCAGGGGATTGGTTACACGCATTTGCGAATGCATGCATAAGCTAGAGGGCCTCAGCAAGGCTCCCTGTATCCTCTAGTCTCTATCTCTGACTAATGAGAGACTCCACAGTGGGAGCACATTCATTCTGATGAGATAAATGAAGGCAGGTGGCCTGGAGGTATCCTAACCCTCCTTAAAGGTACAGGGACACACTGGACACCCAGCACATAGCACAATGGCTGCAAAGGTGTCAGTGTGTTTAACCTAACTAGAGTTGAGCGAACCCGAACTGTAAAGTTTGGGTTCGTACTGAACTTTTGGGTGTCCGGGATCCGGACCCGAAGTCCGGGTTCGGGTCCGGGGTTCTGGTATTTTATTCCACGTGTTGAAAAGCTGCCAAGGGCAGCCAATCAACAAGTGTTTCACTGGTTTTCCCTAGAAGCCATCACAGCCGTGCCTACTAATGGCATGGCTGTGATTGGCCAGTGCACCATGTGACCCAGCCTCTATGTGGGGCTGGAGTCACCATGCATCCTGCATTACTGAACGATCTGATTGTGGACTAGGGAGAGATACTAGTACTGGTGCTTTGAGGGAGGGAGAGATACTAGTACTGGTGCTTTGAGAGACAGATTGCACACCTCATCCTGCTGCACAGAACTATCTGTTTGTGGACTAGGGAGAGATACTAGCAGGGAGAGATACTAGTACTGGTGCTTTGAGGGAGGGAGAGATACTAGTACTGGTGCTTTGAGAGACAGATTGCACACCTCATCCTGTTGCACAGAACGATCGGATTGTGGACTAGGGAGAGATACTAGTACTGGTGCTTTGAGAGACAGATTGCACACCTCATCCTGCTGCACAGAACAATCTGATTGTGGACTAGGGAGAGATACTAGTACTGATGCTTTGAGAGACAGATTGCACACCTCATCCTGCTGCACAGAACGATCTGACTGGACTAGGTAGAGTCTGTTGCTTTAAGGGAAATATTAGTGTTCTAAAATCATCATCAAGTTGTACAGGGAAAGGTTCCAGCTGTTGCTTTAAGGGAAATATTAGTGTTCTAAAATCATCATCAAGTTGTACAGGGAAAGGTTCCAGCTGTTGCTTTAAGGGAAAGATTAGTGTTCTAAAATCATCATCAAAGTGTGTGGGAAAAGCCTATATCAGCCGCAGGGAGCCATATTACTGTTCTAAAATAATCTTCAAAGTGTATGGGAAAAGCCTATTGCAGGCGCGGGGAGCCATATTAATGTTCTAAAATCATCTTCAAAGTGTATGGGAAAAGCCTATTGCAGCCGTGGGAGCCATATCAGTGTTCTAAAATTTGGCTCCACGCGCCTGCAATAGGCTTTTCCCACACAATTGGAAGATGATTTTATAACACTAATATGGCTCCCTGCGGCTGATATAGGCTTTTCCCACACAATTTGAAGATGATTTTAGAACAGTAATATGGCTCTATGCCTGTCACGTACCTGGAGGATGAGTCTGACTTCTGCAGGGGTAACCTCTCTTGCGGCCCTGGTTCGAGAACCCCTAATAGAGCAAACAGGGAGTTCAGGAGCGCAGAGGGGCACGAGGGTTGGACAGGAACACTTGGTGGTGCGTGTAGGTCCACTGAGACTCGTACAAGACAGAAGAGTGGTCGTACAGTCTGGGTCGGCAACAGGCAGGCTAGGAAGGACAAAAGGAGCAGGCAGGCGGATGGTCAGGTACAGGCAGAGTTCGTTAACAGGCTGACAGCAGAAGTGCAGAAGGATCAGGCAATCGGATGGTCATAGGCAAGCCAAGGGTCGGTTCAGGCGGAGTTCAGACAAGGTTGGGCAAGCCGGGTCACAGGAACAGGAGATAGGAACAGATAACAGGCACACATTGCTCAGGAAGGATGGGTACACGCTGTAGAACGAACAGCACTTGCTACAGGAAGCAGGAAGTTCAATGAGAGCTGCTTCTCCATGAGCTAGAGGAAACAACAATCAAGTGCTATTAACCCTCAGCACAGTCTTCTAACAATGCCCCTGCAATAGGCTTTTCCCACACAATTTTAAGATGATTTTAGAACACTAATCTTTCCCTTAAAGCAACAGCTGGAGGCTTTCCCTGTATAACTTGGAGATGATTTTAGAATCTAAAATCATCTCCTAGTTCTATAGGGAGAGGTTCCTACTGTTGCTTAAAGGGACAGATTATTGTTTCTTGCACAAAATTAAAAAGTGCATCTACATTGATGGTTTAAAAAAAAAAAAAATTTCAAAAATAAAAAAAACAGTGTTGGCTACCTCCTCCTCCTCCACCGCCACTTTCACCGCCTCCTCAACCTCCAACTCCACATCCACCATCCATCCATTTTTGATTTTTTTTATGTGATTTTAGGTTAAAGTCATTAAGTTATTTCCCTATCCCCATTTCTTTGTAGGGCGCTTGCCCTACTCTTACCCCCATTTTCCTTCCTTTTGCAGACCTCTAGGACTTTCCAGGACTTTGTTACAGCCATTTTTGTGCCTAAAAGTTAGGGTCCCCATTGATTTCAATGGGGTTCGGGGTCCGTGTCAAAGGACTTTGTCCCGAAGTTCGGCTGAACCAGCAGAACCAGAACTTCCAGAGGTTCGCTCAACTCTAAACCTAACCAAAATCAAGTATACAAAAGTAAGCCACTGCCTTCATCTATAACTGGTCTATATAATAAGGAGCATTGGAGGGCATCAAATGCAAACAAACAGCCAAGGAAAAATCCAAGGAAAAAACCAAGCTCTACTCACCAGCCAGCTTGAAACCATGCAAATGAACCTGTCTAACAGTATGCATTAAAAGCAGGGGATTGGTTATATGCATTTGCAAATGCATGCGTAAGCTAGAGGGCCCCGGCAAGGCTCCCTGTATCCTCTAGTCCCTATCTCTTACTACTGAGAGACTCCACAGTGGGAGCACATGCATTCTGATGAGATAGATGAAGGCAGGTGGCCTGGAGATAGACCAACCCTCCTTAAAGGTACATGGATGCACTGGACACCCAGCATATAGCACAATGGCTGCAAAGGTGTCAGTGTGTTTACCTAACCAAAATCAAGCATACAAAAGTAAGCCACTGACTGTTTCCATTTATAACTGGTCTATATAGTAAGGAGCGTTGGAGGGCATCAAGTGACAACAAACAGCCAAGGAAAAAATTCAAGGAAAAAACCAAGCTCTACTTACCAATCAGCTTGAAACTATCCAAATTAAACTGTCTAACAGTATGCATTAAAAGCAGGGGATTGGTTACACGCATTTGCAAATGCATGCATAAACTAGAGGGCCCCGGCAAGGCTCCCTGTATCCTCTAGTCCCTATCTCTGACTAATGAGAGCCTCCACAGTGGGAGCACATGCATTCTGATAAGATAGATAAGGCAGGTGCCCTGGAGGTAGCCCAACCCTCCTTAAATGTACAGGCACGCACTGGACACCCAGCACATAGCACAATGGCTGCAAAGGTGTCAGTGCGTCTACCTAACCAAAATCAAGTATACAAAAGTAAGCAACTGCCTCCATCTATAACTAGCCAATATAGTAAGGAGCGTTGGAGGGCATCAAATGACAAAAAACAGCCAAGGAAAAATCCAAGGAAAAAACAAAGCTCTACTTACCAACCAGCTTGAAACCATCCAAATTAACCTGTCTAACAGTATGCGTTTAAAAGCAGGGGATTGGTCACACGCATTTGCAAATGCATGCGTAAGCTAGAGGGCCCCGGCAAGGCTCCCTGTATCCTCTAGTCCCTATCTCTGACTACTGAGAGACTCCACAGTGGAAGCACATGCATTTTGATGAGATAGATGAAGGCAGGAGGCCTGGAGGTAGCCCAACCCTCCTTAAAGGTGCAGTGATGCACTGGACACCCAGCACAGAGCACAATGGCTGTAAATGTGTCAGTTTATTTACTTAACCAATAAATGTAATAAAATTATTTTGTGTTATATCCATCCTTCCAGACTGAAAAGGGACAACATAGGCAAGTGTTACTGCACTGTTAGCTCACTGTTTGTTATATTTCTGTCACTCCTGTGTGAGCACTTCTGTGTGGGAATCAGAGATAATGTATCTAATACTAGTAGTTTGTGTTGAAGTGTATATCTGTCACTTCATTATTTAAAGCATCAGTGTCCCTTCTTGGTCTGGGGGGTTCCTAGCTAGCATTAGCCTAGGGAATGGTAAACAGCTCAGGGTAGCGACAGGTTAGGCTTCCGACGGCCACTTAGACAGTTAGCAGTTCGATAGCATTGATAGCCTATAGTCAGGTTAGGGACCAAGAGATAGGCTAGATAGGCCTGATTTTGCCTTGCAGGTGGCACGTTCCAGACTTCTTCACCGTCGGTGTGTTCATCTGTACAAGCGTCCCCAGGAAGCCACCGTTCCACAGATGTGTCAGCATTCAATGTAATGCCATCACTTTAGCATATATAAAGTTACATTGATCACCTGCTGGTATGTGTGCATTTCTTTACTGTTAGAAATCTATGCTGGGTGTATTAGTACTACTGCTGTCAGTTATTTTGGGTGAGTTAATAGTTATTGCCCTAGAAAGGGAACATCTCTACATAAGCTGGAGCAGCCCTGTTCTAGGTGGAGGCACTGCCATTTATGTATTAATAGTCCACTCTTCTTTTAGCTAAGGCTCTGGCTCATTTGGTTACCTCCTGCAGGTTAGAGCCATAGACTGTGTGGAGAGGGAAACTTCATATGACACCCCCCCTATAACAGGACTACATATATATATATATATATATATATATATATATATATATATATATATAAACACACACTCACAGGCCACTTTATTGGGTACACCTGTTCAATTGATTGGGAACACAAATTGCTAATCAGCCAATCACATGGCAGCAACTCAATGCATTTAGGCATCTAGATGTGGTGAAGACAACTTGCTGAAGTTCTAATTGAGCATCAGAATGGGGAAGAAAGGGGATTTAAGGACTTTGAACATGGCATGGTTGTTGGTGCCAGATGGGCTGGTCTGAGAATTTCTAAAACTGCTGATCTACTGGGATTTTACACACAACCATCTCTAGGGTTTACAGAGAATGGTCTGAAAAAGAGAAAATATCCAGTAAGTGGCAGTTGTGTGAAGGAAAATGCCTTGTTAATGTCAGGGGAAAATGGGCAGACTGAAAGAAAGGCAAAATTAACTCAAATAACCACTTGTTACAACCAAGGTATGCAGAATGCCATCTCTGAATGCATAACACATCAAACTTTGAAGCAGATGGGCTACATCAGCAGAAGACCACACTGAGTGCCACTCCTGTCAGCTAAGAACAGGAAAATTAGGCTACAATTCACACAGGCTCACCAAAATTGTACAATAGAAGATTGGAAAAATGTTGCCATTCAGATTGTAGGGTCAGAATTTGACGTAAACAACATGAAAGTATAGATCCATTCTGTCTTGTATCAATAGTTCAGGCTGGTGGTGGTGGTGTAATGGTATGGGTGATATTTTATTGGCACACTTTGTGTCCCTTTGTACCAATTGATCATCATTTAAATGCCACGACCTACCTGAGTATTGTTTCTGACCATGTCCATCCCTTTATGACAACAGTGTACCCATCTTCTGATGGCTAATTCCAACAGGATAATGCACCATGTCACAAAGCTCAAATCATCTCACCACTGGTTTCTTGAATATGACAATGAGTTCACTGTACTCCAGTGGCCTCCACAATCACCAGATCTCAATCCAATAGAGCACCTTTGGGATGTGGTGGAATGGAAGATTTGCATCATGGATGTGCAGCTGAAAAATTTGCAGCAACTGTGTGATGCTATCATGTTAATATGGACCAATATCTCTAAAGAAATGTTTCCAACACCTTGTTGAATCTATGCCAGGAAGAATTAAAGCAGTTCTGAAAGCAAAAGGGGTTCAACCTGGTACTAGCAACCTGTTACTATGCCAGGAAGAATTAAAGCAGTTCTGAAAGCAAAAAGGGCCCAACCTGGAACTATTTGTGGCAATCTATAGAATGGGCTGGGGATAATGGTATGTTTGTCTAGCAGTATACAGGGGGTTAAGCCTGGCCACACCTGGGGCATAATTTAAGTCTACCCTGGGATGAGCAGTGTGTGGTGTGTTAGAGAGAGAGACTGCAAGTCGGCTTTGCTGAAATAGCCTGCAGGTCTAAAGCTGACCCAATATATCTTATAACTACCCAGGAGTTGGGACAAGCGCATGCGCGTTTAGATCCTAGTCCAAACCCGCCTTTGCTATCCCAGCAGGAACTGTCACTGCACCCCACCAGTCAAAAGCAGCAGAGGCATTCCTCGCCTACAGCTACATATATACACAGCTCTTGGATAGGTGTGGCTGCAGGGCTGGAAATACCTTGTCCATTTATGATTGGCAGCCTGTAGTGACAGCGTTCTGGCTGCACAGCCCAGGCAAGTTCAGACTAATATAAGAACATGCCTCATCCATAGTCAGAAGGGTGATTGTATTGTTGTATACTGGATGTTGCTGTCACAGACACCTATGAGTGAATACTATTTTGCTTTGTGTATGGTGCCAGGGTGGCAAATAAACAGTCAGGGAGCTCTTAAATGCACTTTGACATCTGGACTACCTCTCTGTGAGCTCTATGTTTTGAAGCTGACCCCTACAATTGGTGTATGTATGCAAAGGGAAAACGTGGAACTCACTCTATTCATCCTTACTGAAAAGCAAGGTTTCTTGTTGAAATGTTAAAAGAGCTATTAATCCAAAAAATGTGAAGTATATCTTGGAAAAAAAACTCAGTAACCACCTTGATCCTACCAACAAAAGACTATTGTTAAAGGTGTAAGATATACCACTTAAAGGCACAGTATACTTCTGAATCTGCAATATGAAAGACTAATAAAGGAATTGCTGAAAACTAATCAGCAGAACCTGTACAGCAGCAAGAAGCTAGAAGACTGTTAGCTGCTCAAAGCACTGAGGCTCAGGTAACTGATTTGGCCTAGATCACAGAGAGAGACTGGCATGCCTTAGGCCCTTTTAACATATAGGGACCATTTGTCCGTTTTTTATCCATCCTTTGACAGATGAAAAATGGGCAACAATGCGCGTCTATGGAAAAAAAATGGTACATCTATTTTCAATGGCTTCCGTCAACATCCGTTTTTTTCAATGGATGAAAGCCCTAACTGTCACTATCAGCTTTTAATTGTAATTGTTGGCTTTTTCTCCTATACTTCATAGCGCCGGGAAGGAGCTGTCATTCGGTCCTGCCACTAAATTAAACAAAGGGGTGGGGTCACTGGGTGATATCACTGGGTGACCCCACCCCTTTATTTAATTTAGTGGCTGGACCGAATGACAGCTGCTCTCCGGCGTTATGAAGTATAGAAAGAAAAAGCCGACAATTACATTTAAAAGCTAACAGTGACAGTTCAGTGGCCAATTCAGGATTTTCTTTCACTTTCACTGTTGGTGATAACAGTAAACAGGACAAATAGACAAAAACTGTCAGGCGTTGAGCAAATTTAATGTGCAAATGGGAGGCACGTGGGACAGGGTCAAGCTTGACACTTATGAGACATGCTTGTTCTGATTGCATGGCTATGAAGTGTTCGCTGAAGATAACCCCAATGCATCTTTATCATCATATGCTTTGTTTGATTTGCCAGAATTGTTGCATGTTTACTTTAAACTTTGCTGCAGGTCCTCGGATATCAGAGAACAGCAACAATTTAGTCAAATTTCTACAACAAAATGCTAAATTAGATACATAAGAACTGTCTGTTCAATAAATACAGAATGATAGGATTATCAAAATTCTTCTTGCGGCTGTAAGACTCAAATGTATATATATATATTTGTATTAATTAAGAGGTAAAGCATTTTTAGCAAGTAAGGAAAAAATAAACACCCAGAAGAGCTTGAATAATCATCAGTGTCGGCTCAACAATGTTTAATTTAAGGGAAACTGATTTGTTGCTCAAAAATCCAGAAAAACATTTACTACAGACCTATAATCCCGTGTTTCTGAGAATACTGTTAACAAAAATAATGGAAATATGGACATACTAAAGAAAATATACACAACCCTGATAATAACACAAGTAAATTTTCTCTTAAAGAAGTGTGGGTAAAAACTTTATTGGGGCATTAGCTAGGTACAAATGAGGTACATCTAATGATGTGTGCCCTACTGGTGTCTGCTACTTCTTTCTTGAAAAATGTTACTTACATTCAGGCTCTGATGGTGATGTCAAAGCTGAAACTGACAGTCAGGGCTGTACCACAGCGATTACATGAAGTCGCCTGCTGTGCTCCTTCATTTCGAAAACGTATTATTTTCAACAAATTCAAGGCATTATGTGAGACTACAGGCAACTTACAAGAGATGGATAGAGACTACTAACATGCAACAGGAGATGGTCAGAGAGTGTTAACATGCAGTACAACTTGCTGGAAACTAGGGACATGCTTCAGAACACAGTCATGGATTGCAGACCTGAAGACAATCATAGAGACACAGTACAGGAGACTGCTAGAGATCACTGCTATTACACTCCCTTTACAAATCTATAGGGATGGGTGAACAGTTTGGCCCGAGCATGAGTTTGGGCTGAAATTGGCTGTTCGCTCATTAGCCGCACAACTGAATTATCAGGGCCTTCCACTGTTTGTTTGGCCCACTGAATGACCACAATGCACTGCACTGCCGCACAGTGTGTTAAACGCCCTGATTGGCTGAAGCAATGAAAGCTTCACCCAATCAGGGCACAGAGCACTGTCAGAGCCATGATTGAACTCTATCATGATGACTCTATCTAATCATGGCTCATTGTTCTTAGTATTGCCCTGCACAATGAAAGCATTCTTTCATTAGTGACCATTTTTAGTGTGATATCCGCGTGGAGAGAGATAGAACAGGGCTCTGTTCAGTGCCACTAGACAGTTAGTGTGCTATAGTGTGCTATTCTATTGCCAGTGTAGAATATCAGTTTAGTGTGAATCTAGGGATAGTTCAGCCGGTGTGAGTGTAGTGAGTGACCACTATTCATCTTTACATTAGTGTGAATCTAGAGATAGTTCAGTCAGTATGAGTGTAGGGAGTGACCACCATTCATCTTTACATTACTGTGAATCTAGCCAGTTGCCGACCGCCCACCGTGCCTTGACGGCGACATGGCTCGATATCGCAAATCGACATCAGGTGATGGTGGCTGCGAGATCGCGGCTCGTGGGCACACGCGCGTTCACTGTGTAGTGGGGGAGCCAGGGAGTGGGTAGGGTGGACTCGATGTCCGCCGGCTAACCGCGATCACTCCCCCGCAGTGAAAGAACGGGGATCCATGTAAACACACGGATCTCCGTTCTGACAGGGGGATGGAGTGTGATCGTATGCTCCCTGTATATTACTGTATGTCACTCAGCCCAGCCCCCACACAGTTAAAAACTCTATACAGGGAACACACTTAACCCCTAGAGTGCCCCCTAGTGTTAACCCCTTCCCTGCCAGTGACATTTACACAGTAATCAGTGCAGTTTCATAAATGCCAATGGTCCCAAAAAAGTGTAAAAAATGGCTGCAATGTCCTCCACAATGTCACAGTCCCGCTAAAAATCACAGATCGCCCCAATTACCAGTAAAAAAAAATAAAAAAAATAAAAACCCCATAAATGAATTCTCATCATTCGTAAACACTGCAACTTTTGCACGAACCAATCAATATACGCTGATTGCGATTTTTTTAACCATATATATGAGGAAGAATCTAAGTCGACCAAAACTGATGAATAAATTTGTTTTTTATATATTTTTTTTGGACATGTATTTTGGCAAAAGGTAAGAAATATTGGGTTATTTGCAAAATTGTCGTTCTTTGTTAGTTTATAGCGGTGATCAGAAGTGACGCAGAGGTGATCAAATAACACCAAAAGAAAGCTCTATTTGTGGGAAAAAAGGACGTCAATTTTGTTTGGGCACAACATTGCACGACTGCGCAATTGTCAGTTAAAGCAGTGCTTCTCAATTATTTTCTGTCATGCCCCCCCTAGGAAGAAGAAAACATTTTGCGCCCCCCGCGCGACTGTAAATAGTATCATTTGTCTATAAAATTGTTAAGTACACCTCTGCATAACACTGTATCCTTATTAACGTATAAGAGAATAAAAAAAGAAAGAACGGGGGCTGAGAGACGGGGGGAAGAGGGGGGGCTGAGAGACAGAGGGGGGCTGAGAGACGGGGGGCTGAGAGACAGAGGGGGGAGCTGAGAGACAGGGGGGGGCTGAGAGACAGAGGGGGGCTGAGAGACAGGGGGGCTGAAAGACAGAGGGGGGGATCTGAGAGACAGAGGGGGGGAGCT
>BLSH010310142.1:573533-609130 GCA_018402905.1 Glandirana rugosa
CCCCCCCCCCCCCCCCCCGAGTCAATACTTTGTAGAACCACCTTTCGCTGCAATTACAGCTGCAGGTCTTTTTGGGGATGTCTCTACCAGCTTTGTACATCTAGAGAGGGACATTTTTGGATGGAAATTCAAATTGGATGGATTTCAAATTGGATGGAGAGCATCTTTGAACAGCAATTTCAAGTCTTGCCACAGATTCTCAATTGGATTTACAGTAGGTCTGGACTTTGACTGGGCCATTCTAACACATGAATAATATGCTTTGATGTAAACCATTCCATTGTAGCTCTGGCTGTATGTTTAGGGTTGTTGTCCTGCTGGAAGGTGAACCTCCGCCCCAGTCTCAAGTCTTTTGCAGACTCTACCAGGTTTTCTTCTAAGATTGCCCTGTATTTGGCTCCATCCATCTTCCCATCAACTCTGACCAGCTTCCCTGTCCCTGATGAAGAAAAGCATCCCCACAACATGATGCTGCCACCACCTTGTTTCACTGTGGGTATGGTGCGTTCAGGGTGATGTGCAGTGTTAGTTTTCCGCAACACATAGCGTTTTGCTTTTACGACAAAAAGTTCAATTTTGGTCTCATCTGACCAGAGCACCTTCTTCCACATGCTTGCAGTGTCCCCCGCATGGCTTCTCGCAAACTGCAAACAGGACTTCTTATAGCTTTCTTTCAACAATGGCTTTCTTCTTGCCACTCTTCCATAAAGGGCAGATTTGTGGAGTGCACGACTAATAGTTGTCCTGTGCACAGATTCTCCCACCTGAACTGTGGATCTCTGCAGCTCCTCCAGAGTTACCATGGGCCTCTTGGCTGCTTCTCTGATTAATGCTCTCCTTGCCCGGCCTGTCAGTTTAGGTGGATGACAATGTCTTGGTAGGTTTGCAGTTGTGCCATACTCTTTCCATTTTCAAATGATAGATTGTAACAGTGCTCTGTGAGGTGTTCAAAGCTTGGGATTTTTTTTACAACCTAACCCTGCTTTAAACTTCTTCACAACTTTATCCCTGAACTGTCTTGTGTGTTCCTTGGCCTTCATGATACAGTGTATACAAAACAGCTGTATATATACTGAGAATAAATTACACACAGGTGGATTCTATTTACTAATTAGGTGACTTCTGAAGGCAATTGGTTCCACTAGATTTTAGTTAGGGGTATGAGAGTAAAGGGGGCTGAATACAAATGCACGCCACACTTTTCACATATTTATTTGTAAAAAATGTTGAAAAACAATTATATTTTCCTTTCAGTTCACAATTATGTGTCACTTTGTGTTGGTCTATCACATCAAATACCAATAAAATACATTTATGTTTTTGATTGTAACATGACAAAATGTTGAAAATGTCAAGGTGTATGAATACTTTTTCAAGGCACTGTAATCCCATTCCTTTGTGTTCTCAGATGACAGTCATGCTTCTTATGACAATAACAAAGTATTATTTTTGTTGGGATTACTAGGTGAGCTCATATGCATACTCATGACTATTTAGGGTAGGGTACCAGACAGAGATATACATTGTCTCATGATTATAAATATAAATCACTTTTGGATGGCAACTAACCATTTGAAACAAAATGTCTTCTAAAAAGCAGGGTAACAGTGGGCACCCTGTAAATGGTATTCCAGTACCACCTTATCACAGAATAAAAATGTTAGAAGCAGCAATACAAATCACACCAACAATGGTAGGAGTAACATTTAGATGGAAGTGATGAGGGGGAGGAGAGCACTGCAATTTGAACATTTCTATTGGGTATAATGGAAGCAACCCTGTTTTGACTGAGCATTAATGTCAATGATGAGGACAGGAACATCATTACTGCACTGCACCTGGGCAAACGACTGCATATTGCACGTTGAGCTTACATGATTAGTTAGTTTGTATTAGTTAAAAAATTATCCAGGAATGGAAAAGGTCCATGGCCAAAACTGTCTCCTATCATTTAAGCCTATCTTATTCTTTTCAATGAGCAACCTTTCAATCTTTAAAACCCTTCTAAATCCCAGACTGGATAGAACATATTGTGCTAGAAATATGTGTCTTTGGCTAAAGTAGTAAAACTGTTCTCTTCCTTTAGTGACATTCCCATGACATATAACAAAATACCCAGTTTCCTTCCTAAAGCCTTTCTTGAAAACACTATGGAGCTGTATTCAAAGATATAGGGCAATAGAAGACAAAAAAACACATGGCAGTGAATAGACCTATTTTCTTATAATGTACCACTTGGAACATAATAGAGATGTCCAGACCAAAGAGGACAGGTGACATTCCGATGATTCTGGTTCATTGCAGGTCACATGCAAAGTTACTTGTGAAATAAGATGTCACAGCAGTTTTTTTAATATGTGCTGAAGAAGCGTAACACTCTTGAACTGTACTGGCCTTGTGTTTTTTGTCACTGCTTGACTAGACCTTTGGCATAGTTATTTGTACACAATAAATGAATTCTGTTGATTCCTACCATGTCACCGTGGCCTTGATTTACATTGGTAGCGAGCCTACAATGTCAACGTGATGTCAACTTACTGCATCCCAGACCTTCTGCGTATGCAAAATCTTTGACAAAGTCATCAGAGTTTGTGAATGTAAACTAAAGTTGACAGGGGAACATTAATTGCCTGGCTATCTTTTAATCTATTCTGAAACAAGACTGGTGGATGTCACCTATTCCACATCTAGATCCTCACAGAAAATTTGTTGGTAGGACATTTAAATCTGTAATCCAGTTCAGTTCTTATCACAGGTCATTATTCAGTGGCAACAATTTTACTAAACAAGTATAAACACTTTCAGGGATTTACAAGTTGTTAGGAAATGTATGTTCCTAAAGTGAACTTGTGATAACAGAAATATGGTATCTGTCACTGTTGTGTTATTTAAAGGTACACGCTTTAGAGCTGTCATCCTGATCCGAGTTTCAATAGCTAATTTCTTTTGCTGCATGCTTTTTTACTATTTTCAGAATATTTCTGGACAAGTGCTTGATAAAAATCAGACAACAATGTTTTTTCCAAAGGAAACATATTTATGCATTCTGTTCTGTAACTTTAAATCCACAATGGATACTAATTGCCAAGACTGATATAATTACTTACAGTATATTTAAAGCAATATACGTTGATCAGCATCAGGAGATACTGCAGGGATGTGAGGGAATATTGAATATTGTACATTAATATTTTTTTTATTTCATCACTTTAAACAATATAGAAGTCATGACCTCAGTCTTCGGATTTAGTCATACCTTGCCATGGACTGTTCATGGATTCACAATTAGTCTACCAAGCTGGAGTGCATACCTGTTCATGGATACACCTATACCTTCAATCTTGTGTGTACCCTGGCATTGTGATGATTTTGTTCATTAAATGTGCTGTAATGCTGTCATCCTCTATGCATACCTGATGTTTCTTGTATTATTATTGTTTATGAGAGAACTTCAGGGATCACAAGGAAGAGTAACTCCTCTAAGTCTCACAAGAAGACGCTGCAGCTGGAAGCACATTCTCAGTGAGATCTACATTCCCCAGATCTGACCAGAAAGAAGATGACATCATCCTTGCCTAGACACCATGGACAGATACTGGAGGAAAGGTAAGTATAACATCCAACATTTTTCCCTACATTTTTTTTTGCTTTACAATTTTACTCAATGTTTTAGCAAGGAAGGGAGAGCGGGCTCAGGTGCAGGGTGTGCTTTAATGCTGGGCTCAAGGGAAAAAAATGACCCTTGCATTGAAGTTCCCCCAGAACTTCAAGGGTTAAATGCTAATTTTTAATCTAGGGTGAACATAAAAAGCAGCCAAGCTTACCTTATGCCTTTCTTCCACAGGCTTCCTCCCAGCTGTATGACCAGTACACCAAAGCTGCTTCTCTTCATCACATCATTGGCCAGAGGCACCTAAAATCAACACAAACAATGCAGGACCAACAGTCCTGCATCATAATTGAGGACACCAAGGTCCCACAATCAGGAGCATCAGAGGAAGAAGAGAACAAAGAAGAGTGGTGGTTGCTGGGGGAGCAAGGGATAAGGTGTTTTTTTTTCCCTCACCTGAACACCTTTGCTCCAGGGGAGGAAAACTCAGTTTAAAAACCGCACCGCACCGCACTATTTAAATCAATCGTTTTTTTTCAGGAGCAGCGATTTTAATAATGATTAAAGTGAAAAAATAAAATTAAAATATTCCTTTAAAAATCGGGGGGGGGGTCTTAGTATGCCTGTAAAGTGGTGCATCTGTGTGATGTTTAAAACAGTGCCACCGCAAAATGACATTTTTAAAGGAAAAATTGTCATTTAAAAATGCTTGCGGCTGTAATGTATTGCCGGTTCCCAGCATTATAGATAAACATCACTGAAAATACATTGTGTGAGGGTCCCCCAGGTCCATACCAGGCCCTTCAGGTCTGGTATGGATTATAAGGGAAACCCCGTGCCAAAATTTTTAAAAAAATTACGTAGGGGTCCCCCAAAGTCTGTACCGGGCCCTTCAGGTCTGGTATGGATTTTAAGGGGAAGCCTGCAGTAAGTTTTTTAAAAAATGCCATGGGTCCCCCAAAATCCATACCAGACCCTTATCTGAGCATGCAGCCTCGCAGGGCAGGAGGGGGGGCGAGCGAGTCCCCCCCTCTGAACCGCACCAGGCCACATGCCCTCAACATGGGGAGGGTGCATTGGGGTCCCCCACAAGGCACCTTGTCCCCATGTTGATGGGGAAAAGGGTCTGATCCCCCCAACCCTTACCGGTGGTTGTGGGGGTCTGCAGGTGGGGGGTGGCTTATTCCATATCCCGACCCCCCCATGTGAATGAGTATGGGGTACATTGTACTTCTACCCATTCACCAAAAAAGGAGTGCAGTAATGTTACAAAAAAAAGTAGATAGTTTTTGACAAGTCCTTTTTTAAAAATGTCTTCCTCTTTCTTCCCCTGATCTTCCATCTTCTTCCCCACTTCTTGTTCTGGTCTTCTACTTCTTCTTGCGGTCTTCCTCAGCTTCTTCCTTCCTCTCATTGTCATCTTCTTGTTCTTCTTCTTTTTTCTCCACCGCCGCTGCCGTGCCACCCAGAGGTGACTCCCAGAATGAGCGGTCTTCGGTTTCATAGTTATTTTATAGGTAAGGGCAGGGCCACCCAGTGACATAAACATCACATGACGCCTCTGGATGGCACGGCAGCGGCAGCGGTGGTGGAGAGAAAAGAAGAAGAAGAAGACAATGAGAGGAAGGAAGAAGCGAAGGAAGACCGAAAGAAGACGCAGAAGACAAGAAGAAGTGGGGAAGAAGATGGAGGAAGATCGGAGGAAGAAAGAAGAAGACATTTCTAATGAAGGATTTGTCAAAACCTTTCTACTGTTTTTTGTAACACTACTACACTCCTTTTTTGGTGAATAGGTAGGGGTGCAATGTAACCCATACTCATTCACGTGGGGGCCGGGATCTGGGGGTCCCCTTCTGAAAGGGGGCTTCCAGATTCCGATAAGCCCCCCGCCCTCAGACCCCCACGACCACTGGCCAGGGTTGTGGGGAAGAGGCCCTTGTTCTCATCAACATGGGGACAAGGTGCTTTGTCGGCATGTGGCCTGGTAATCCATTGTTTTTTTTTTTTTTGGCGCGGGGTTCCCCTTAAAATTCATACCAGACACTACGTCATTTTTTCTTTCATTTTGGCAAGGAGTTCCCCTTACAACCCATACCAGACACAAAGGGCTAGGTTTGGATTTTGGGGGAACCCCCACGCAATTTTTTTTTTAAATTTTGGCACGGGTTCCCCTTAAGTACAGAGCCTCTTTCTGAGATTTGGTGTTTACAACTTAAAATCATTTTTTTTTTTTTGCTAGAAAATTACTTAGAATCCCCAAACATTATATATTTTAGAGAATAAAATGGCGGTCGTTGCAATACTTTATGTCACACCGTATTTGCTCAGTGGTCTTAAAAGCGCAATTTTTTATCAGAAAAATCACTTTTTTCAATTAAAAAATAAGACAACAGTAATGTTAGCCCAATTTATTCTATATTGTGAAAGATAATGTTACGCCGAGTAAATTGATGCCCAACATGTCATGCTTCAAAATTGCTCCCGCTCATGGAATGGCGACAAACCTTGGCACTTAAAACTTTCCATCGGCGAAGTTTAAAAATTCCTATAGGTTACCAGTTTTGAGGTACAGAGGAAGTCTAGTGATAGAATTATTGCTCTCTCTCTAACGTGGCGACAGCTCACATGTGTGGTTTGAACACCGTTTTCATATGTGGGCAGGACTTACATTTGCATTCGCTTCTGCACACGAGCTCGGCGGGACGGGGCGCTTTAAATTTTTTTTTTCTTATTTATTTAATTTTTTTATTTTTACACTGTCCATTTAAAAAAAAATGGGTCACTTTTATTCCTATTACAAGGAATTTAAACATTCCTTGTAATAAAAAAAGCATGACAGGACCTCTTAAATATGAGATCAGCAATATGGCCCAATGCATGGCATTGGTAGCACAGTATTTGCTCTATACCCAGTCCTTTCCAGGGCCCCCAAGACCTTCCTGGCTTCTTTGGCCAGTCTCCAGGTCTAGGGCCCATAGTCTCTTTAATCGTAGCAGCCTTATCAAATTTCCCCATGCCCCTGACTCCTGGAACAGTCTTACCAGGTCCGCCGGGCGATCTTTCACCCCTATATACATTGGAGTGGGGCGCAGATGGGTGCAACAAGTCCTCAGCAGCAGTGTATCTCTCCATGAGGTCCACGAGTTGGTTGGCGGTTTTGGGGTCCCCATGACTGACCCATTTCCTCAAAGCAGCAGGGAGCGCATGAAGATAGAGGTCCATGACCACGTGCTCTACAATCTGGGGACCTGGCAAAGTCTCTGGCTGTAGCCAGTTCCTGGTGAGATGGACCAGGTCGAACATCTGCAAGCGGGGTGGCTTGTCAGTGCAGTAGGTCCACTGATGCACCCGTTGGGCCCGGACTGCTATGGTGACCCCTAGGCGTGTGAGTATCTCTGCCTTTAGAGTCTCATAGTCCTGTGCCCTATCTGATTCCAGATCAAAGTATGCTTTCTGGGGTTCACTGGTCAAGTCCCGCCCACTGTTCTTCTGGCCATCCTTCATGAAGAGTGACTCTTTCAAAAGTCGTGAGATATGCCTCCACGTCATCCGCAGGTCTCATATTCTGCATGTGGTAAGAGGCGCGTACCAACTGATTCCACTGTCACCGGAGGTGCGCGCCCCTTCTTTAATTCCAGCAGGGCCTTCGCAAACTGTTGGTTCATCTGCTGTTGTGCCGCGATAGCTTGGTGACTTACCTCCCTCTGTGCCCGGAGGTTGGTTTCCTGCTTAGCTGCCTGTTGTGCTGCAGTGGTCTCTGCAACCTGGCAGTTGGTTTCCTGCTGAGCTGCATTGGTTTGTAGCAGGGCCTTCAGAATTTCCTCCATCTTAGAAAGGTGCCCGCTGAACTCCACCAGGGCAGATTAGCTCGTTGGGACCAACCTTCCTGAAGAAAAATAGTCGGCCTGCAGGCAACTTTCCTTAAAATCTGGCAGCTTGCCAGGTTTATTGGTAAAAGATTTACATATTAAAAAACAAACAAAACAGAAAATAAATCCTTGCCATCTGGTGCTAAACTAAACATTATAGTTTCCTCGCTGGCCCCCGACACCAACAAAACATAAGCCACAATGCAAAACTTGTCTTTTAAAGTCCAAACAGACACAGAGCTCCCTCAGATCCCTCTCTGAGTTCCAGGTCAGACCTCTAGTGAGATTTCTTCTTGATCATTTAAGCCACCTGCTGGTGGACTCCAGTGGACCACAAACTCTGGACCGGAATCAGCCCTGCCATGGTGGCTGGCAAAATCCAGACTGGACTCTGTTTAATCTAGTCCACATGAACGCATAAGAGGCGACAGAGCATCCGTCCACCACTTTGCTTTGCATACTGTCACATATCCTCCCCCTCTGCTCAAGCCCCTGCGGCTGAGCAACTGTCCCAACCATACAGTGGACCCAGGAGAGGGCATCCGCATTGTTATGGAGTCTTACAGCCTGGTGTTCCACTGTGAGCTTAAATGGCTGTAGGGCCAGGAACCACCTAGTCACCCAACTTTTTTTCTCCCTGTTCTCACACATCCACTTCAGGGGGGCATGGTCGGTGGCTAACCTAAATTACCTTACTAAGAGGTACTTCAGTACCTCTAAGGCCCACTTGATAGCCAGGCACTCCTTCTCCACAATGGCATAGTTCCTTTCTTGCCTATTAAGCTTTCTGCTTAGGTAGACGACCGGGAGCTCTTCATCATTTCTGATCTGGGACAGAACAGCACCTAGTCCAACTCAGTGGCATCAGCTTGCACAACAAACTCCTTTGTGAAGTCTAGGGTCCCGAGCACCCGTTGTACACAAAGGGTTTGCTTCAACTTCTGGAATGCCTTCTCGGCTTCGGGATTCCATTTAAACATGCCTGACTCTCTACCCTTCCTCAGATCGGTCAGAGGAACAGCAATGGTGGCAAAGTCGGGGATGAACCATCTGTAATACCCTGTAATCCCCAGGAAGGAACAAATCTGTTTTTTATACACCAGTTGGGGCCACTTTTGAATTGCCTCGATCTTGTTGGTCTAGGGCTTCATCAGTCCCCAACCAATAACACATCCAAGGTACTTGGCCTCCTCCAGGCCTATGGCACACTTTTTTGGGTTGGCGAGCCCCAATCTGGGCTGTGGATGACCACATCATCCAAATAGGCAGCTGCATAGGGGCAATGCTGCCTCAAGGTTTTGTCCATCATTCTCTGGAAGAATGCAGGGGCCTCATGCAGACCAAACGGCATTCGCTTGCACTGGAAAAAACCCTCGGGGGTAGAAAAGGTCATTTTATCATTTGCTGACACTGTTAAGGGGGTCTGCCAGTAGCCCTTAGTTAGGTCTAGGGTTGTTATGTGCCAGGCACCTCCCAACCTGTCTACAAGTTCGTCAACCTGCGGCATCAGGTATGCGTCAAACTTAGACACGTTATTAAGCTTCCGGAAATCGTTACAAAACCTGTCATCTGGCTTAGGGTCCAGCACTATAGGGCTCGACCAGGTACTGTGGGACTCCTCTATCACATCTAACTCCAAAACGTTTTTTATTTCCTTCACCACTGCCTCCTGTCTAGCCTCAGGTATTCGGTAGGGTTTACGCAGACCCCTGGTTCTGTAACGTATGACGTATGTCATGTTGTAGTATGGTGGTCAGTCTGGGTAGAGGAGAGAAAAAAATCACTATTTTTGCTAATAAATTCCTTAACGTCATTTTGTTGCGTCATGACAAGGACTCAGTTATGGGGATGTCCAAAGTCATGGATAGCCTGTCTTCTTGAGGAGTGGGCACTGCCAATAAAGTCTCTCTGGTCTTTCCATGGTTTTAAGAGATTCACATGGTAAATTTGCACGTGTTTCCTTTTCCCTGGCTGGTAAACTTTGTAGTTCACTTCCCCTACTCTTTCCCTAATCTCAAAGGGACCCTGCCACTTTGCTAGGAATTTACTTTCAACCATGGGGACTAGCACCAGCACTCTGTCTCCGGGGGTTGAATGTCCGGTTTTAGCACTGTGATTATAAACCCTTCTCTGGGCTTCCTGGGCTCACTTCATATGTTCTTGCACCAGGGGCAGGACTGCTGCAATTCTATCCTGCATCAAGGAAATATGCTCAATGATGCTCCTATATTGGGTGGCCTCTCCTTCCCACGTCTCTTTTGTGACATCTAGCAGCCCCCTGGGATGTCTACCATACAAGAGTTCAAAGGGGGAATACCTTGTACATTCTTGCAGAACCTTTCATATGAAAACATGAGGAATGGCAGCAACATATCCCAATCTCTACCATCTTGTGCCCTGATCGATTAGGACCTCTTTAGGGATCCCCACCCGACTAAACACCTGGACCAACTCCCTGATGATAGTCTTAGCAGAGGTGTTCCGCAAGGGTATGGCTTCCGGATAGCGGGTTGCCTAATCTAGTATTACCAGAATGTGCTGGCATCCCCAGGCAGACTTTGCTACGTGTCCCACAAGATCAATGCCAATTTTTTTGAAAGGCACTTCAATTATGGGCAATGGAACAAGTGGACTACGAAAATGGGGTGAAGGCGCAGAGAGTTGACACTCAGGGCAGGATTCACAATACTCTTTGACATCTGCATGCAACCCAGGCCAGAAGAATCTCTGGGTTTTTCTATCCCTGGCCTTATCCATACCAAGATGTCCCCCCATTACATGTCCATGGGCTAGATCTAGCATCATCCTGCGAAAGAGTTTGAGAACCTCTAGCTGTTCCACCTCATCCTCCCCTCGTTTCCCCACCTGATACAACAATTTTTTTTCTAAGAGCCATGTAGGGAAAAGACACCCCCCAATTAGGGTCCACAGGTTTCCCATCCATCACCTTCATGTTTTCTCTAGCTATAAGGAGAGTGGCATCCCGTAGTCGCTCTGTACAGAAGTCCTCTCTCCAGACCTCTAAGTCAGGTACTACATTCTGTTCACTCTCACAGTCACGGTCAAAGACATTTTCTGGGTTATTAGCCCCCAGCTGGGGGCTATCTTCCAGCTCCTCCAACTTCCTAACTAGTACAGGAAAAGGAAGAGGGTCTCCTCCTTCCTCGGTCCTGCCACCAGTCTCCCCTTCCATTTGGCAAAAGGGTCGGGTGAGAGTTCCTGTGCTTCTGCAGCAGGAGGAGCTCTATCCTCCAGCCTCCCTGTGCCTTCCCATAACCTCCAAAAATGGGGAAAATCCCTGTGCCCGCTAGGGCGTCATATAGCAGTAAAGGTACTACCCCCACTGAATGAGTCACACTTGCCCCATGGGATGTCAATCTCAACCACTGCCATCTGGTAGTCACAAATGTCCCCACGGATGCAAATGACCCCGATAGTGCTAGGGTTTAACCTTGCAGGATTTATACAATTGCTTTTTACCAACGTTACCACACTACCAGAGTCAAGCAGTGCAGTGACTGGCTTTCCATCAACAAAAATCACACACATTTGCTTCTCCATGCAATTTGAACATGATGCTGTATATGCGACTTGTGCAAAAAGAGAAAGGCTTCTATTTGCATAAGTATAATCACATTGTATGGCACCCGCAAAACATAAGCCACAATGCAAACCTTGTCTTTTAAAGTCCAGACACTGAGCTCTCTCAGATCCCTCTCTGAGTTCCAGGTCAGACCTCTAGTGAGAACTCTTCCTGATCATTTAAGCAACCTGCTGGTGGACTCCAGTGGACCACAAACTCTGGACCGATACCAGCCCTGCCACGGTGGCTGGCAAAATCCGGACCGGGCTCTGTTTAATTTAGTCCGCATGAACGCATACGCGGTGACAGGTAGCGTCCGTCCACCACTTCGCCTCGCATACTGTCACACTGTATATACTCTACACTAGATTTATATACTTCACTGCCTGCACTGCCTGTATATATTATACACTAGATCTATATTCTACACTGCCTACATGCCACTAACTAAACTAGCTAAACTAGCTCAAAGTTAACGTCTCTCTCCAGTGCACGTTCACACACTACATACAGCCACTGTACAAGCGGCCTTATGTAGTATGAGCATGGACTGAGACCCTTGAGCCATGATTGGCCAAAGGCACCCTGCCTTTTAGCCAATCATGGCTCTAACAGAGTGCGCTGTGATTGACCAAAGCATGCAGGTCATGTGCATGCTTTGGCCAATCAGCGGGCAGCAATTTCCCACAATTTCTATGCATTATGGGGTGTTTAACCGCTTGCCGACCGCTGATCGGCATTTGACGGCGACAATGTGGCTCTGTAACACAAAACGCCGTCATATGACGGCGGCCGCGATACAGAGCCACTGTGAGCGCGCATGCCGCCGGAGGCGCGCGCGCGCTCACTGTGTTCGGGGGGGCCAGGGAGCGGGTGCGGTGGCTTCGATTGCCGCCGGCCACCCGCGATGCCCCCCCCCGGAGTGAAAGAGCGGAGGTCCGTGTATGTAAACACGGACCTCCGCTCTGTGTGAGGGGGAAGGGCTGTGATCACAGCCTTCCTGTACGTGAAGGCTGTGACCACTTCCCTTCCCCAGATAGGCAGGCCCCCACACAGTTAGAACACACCCAGGGAACATAGTTAACCCTTAGCGCGCCCCCTGCAGGTTAACCCCTTCACTGCCAATGGCATTTACACAGTAATCAGTGCATTTTTATAGCACTGATCGCTGTATAGATGCCAATGGTCCCAAAAAAGTGTCAAAATGGTCCGACATGTCCGCTGAAATATCGCAGTACCGCAAAAAATCGCAGATCGCCGCCATTTTTAGTAAAAAATAAAAAAAATTAAAAACCCCAAAAATTAATTCTCATCATCCGTAAACGCGACCACTTTTGCGCAAACCAATCAATAAACGCCGATTGCGATTTTTTTATCGCAAATATGAACAAGAATATAAATCAGCCAAAAACGGTGAAAAAAAATGTTTTTTTATATTTTTTTTTTGGATTTGTATTTTAGCAAAAAGTAAGAAATTTGGGTTTTTTTGCAAAATTGTCGCTATTCTTATGTTTATAGCGGCGATCAGAAATGACGCAGAGGTGATCAAATACCACCAAAAGAAAGCTCTATTTGTGGGAAAAAAAGGACGCAAATTTTGTTTGGGTACAACGCCGCACGACCGCGCAATTGTCAGTTAAAGCGACGCAGTGCCGAATCGCAAAAAGGGCTCCGATCCTAAAGCTGGAAATCCTTCTGGGGCTGAAGTGGTTAAATTTCCTGCGAACTCCCCATAATGTTCGGGATTCGCCGAACAGGCGAACACCTGATGTTCGAGTCGAACATATGCTCAACTCGAACCGGGAGCATCCCTAGTAGCCATTGATCAGTGTATTCCACAACGTCCCAGGGGATATGGGGGGGGGGGGGGGGCATAATCTCCTTCCACCTTTTGTGTCTGTGGTGAAATCTGTTAGTCTATTTGTTCAGTTCACTAGCAGGAAGAAGAAAAAACTCTGGCCAACTGTAAGAGAAGCTCAGTGTACAGGGCGTACAGACAGATAAGGAACTTTAATGCAGTAGAAACATAGAGGCATAGTATTTCTCTTCTGCATTAAAAATCCTGCCCATTTTCCAATTGTTTTTCTCTTGGTTAAAACTCCACTTTAAAGGGTTGCTGATCAGGAGCAAGCATTGTCTGATTGTGAATGTGGCCTAATGTGGCCTGTGTAGCAGTTATTTTCAGCAGGACATCATCATCTTATACTAAGATAAACCAAAATAAGTCCAAATGTAAAACTGTAGCACTTTAGATAAAAATAGAAAATCTGCAGAGCAGAGAGGTCAGCTATGTCGGATTGCTAATCTGGGAAGCTCTCGTCAAATGTTAAAAATGCAAAAGATACAAAATTATAGGAAACACAACAAATATGAAACTGCCTTTATTTTAAATGGAGACTTTTGAAAGTTACTGTAAATGCTAACTCAATAATATTAGGCTTTATAAAGATCCATGCCGTTTTTATAAAAAATAAAATGCTTGCTTTTTCATTTCCTTTTATCCATTTGCATTTCAGTGTTGCTGCTTCTTATCAGCCATTTCCTATCTATATACACTCTATTGATGGCAGCATGGCATTTCTCGGGTTAAATTTTGCTAATTTGGGCAAAATTTGACCATGCCCGCACAATGTTGGTTGAAACAGCCTCTTGATGTCTCCATCAAAAGCAGGTGTGATAGGATGATAACACAGGTGCACATTGGACATTTCACCTTATAAGAGGAAGTGCATAAGAAAGGATGATCATGGCAGGATCACCAGGTATTATGAAAATGTAAACTGCAGATTTAAAATTTTGAAACATAATTTTAAAAATTACATTAACATGATAAAAAAAGGAAATTATATTTTAATTATTTGGTTGACATGGAGTGATGCACTTTTGAGTTTTTGAAGTTAGATCAGTGTCCCGTGACCTGCATGAAAGCCATCGCCCTATGACTATGGAATTGGGTGTGATCTGTGCTCTTATTGTATTTTATATAACTATATATGTACATACAGAGAAGCATTCATCTTCAATTCATAACATATTGTTGGACCTAAAATATATGATCAGCCAAAACATTTCGTTTTGGATAAAGAGGAGAAAGATTAGAGCCCCTGTTAGTTTTTTACTGCTACCTGTGGCTCCATTAGAGCTCCAATTACTCTCAGTTCCTGTTACAATGACAATGGTTTCACCAAACAGGAAGTGAGGAAAAATGTAAAACAGGGAAAAAGACAGAGTGGCCAGCATTACTCTACTAAAGAAAAACTGTTGCTTTGTAATAGTTTCACTCACTTCCTGTTTGGTAAATCATTGCCATTAGTATGGAATGGGTCTCCTGAGCAGTAAAATCTGACAAGGTTTCTAATATTTCACAACTCACTTTGTTTACATCTCCTGAAAAGAAATGTTGGAGATGTAAGCAATCTGGTAATGACCCAGCAACCGGAGCCAAACTTCACCATTGCTGGGTCAATGCAGGCAAGTTCCCAGCTACAGTATGGATGTCATGTGTACTATGCAAACTGAAGGATTCTTTGCCTTAGGCCTAGTACACACAGGCTGAATGTGGGGCGGCATTGGCCGGTTTAATAGAAGCCGGTCCACATTCAGCCGTGTGTGCTGTAGTCGGCCCAACAGAAGCTGGCCTTTCGGCCAGGGGTATAACCGAGAAAGGTCTGCTGATCGGCTCCTGAGAGTGTTCTGGTGGGGGGCCCTCCCCCTGTCAGAACACAATAGAACAGCAGGGGAGATCGCTGTACTAACATTGCATAGTTAGTACAGTGACTCCTCCAGAGCTGTCAGTTTTTTTTTCGTTCAGCCCTGCTGGGTTGAACAAGAAAAAATACTAGTGTGCAGTAGGCTGTAGGATGAGAGCAAACTTTCTGCTCACCCTTGACTTTTAATTCTTTGTTTAAGTTTTGGAGTTAGGATTATGCCTTAAGAGTTAACTTTAAGAATTACAGTTAAGTTTTAGGGGTTAAAGTGGTTCTAAAGATAAAAAATGTTTTCCTTAAAGAATATGTAAACCCAACATTTTACATTCCTGCTGTACCACGAACTTGTATGAAAAAGTATCCTGTTCTCTTTGTATTGCTTTCTTTTTGTGAAATCCCTGGTGTTCTTGCCAGTCCCTCTGCTTTCATATTAAAAACTGACCATACTAGGTATGAGAGAACAGAGTGGTCAGACTTGTCCCAACACCCCCCCCCACACACACACACACATACGCACAGACATTTAAAGGGAAGACTAGTGTGATGTTTCTCCTCCCATAGTTCTCTAAGATCCTTATGCAGCTGAGAGATTTCTAGATGTATACGCAAATGTTTTGCCTTTCATTTCTATTTTAAACTGAAACATTCCAGAAAATGATCTCCTCTCATGATCCAGAGCTCTCCCCGGCTGCAGTTCTTCTCTTTTCACTTCCTGCTCTAACGGGTGACTCTCAGAGCAGTGGGAGCCATTGGCTCCTGTGCTCTCAGTCAAGATCTCCCAGGAGCCAATGCAAAACTGGAAATGACGTACGGCGCCGTGGCCCCTAAAGGAGGACATGAAATTAGATATAGGCATAAATCAGGTAAGTGAACAGAAATAAATAAATAAGTTGGAAATTCATATTAAGGATGCACATTAATGCTGCATGGTGAGGAATGAAAAATGTGGGTGGAACTCCGCTTTAAGGGTGGGGTATATGGGAAAAGGCAATTTTTGTACTTGTTTTTGGTGTTGGAAACTATCAGCAACATCCATCAGTGCTGAAAAAAAATGTGCCAGATGACACAATTGGTCTCCCAAGAGAAAGTCATTGCGAGGCTTGTTTATACAGGGCACAAGTATGTACATGTAGCGCCCCCATAGTGATAGGCGCTTTTTGTAGTAAGATTTTTGCTAGGAGAGGCAAAATCTAGTCAGGCCTGACAATAAGTGAAGGTCTGATTGTTTTGATCTAGGCGAGGGAGTGGCCCAAGAAGAGTTGGAGATTGCAGGAAGGAACACCCTTGGATACCCCTTGTTTCTAGAAGGCTCTAGGAAAGGGGGATGGATAAGGAGGTGTCACTTTATGAAGTATGTTAAGGAGCCCTGACCAATCCCCATCCTGGATTAACAGGGGGCAGGCCTCCTTAAATTCTGTGATCTGCCCAGCTGGGGGAGGAGAGCGTGTCGGGTGGAAGAGAGGGCCACCTGCTCCCGATCGGGCTACCTGGTTGATCATGCCAGTAGCATATGCTTGTCTCAAAGATTAAGCCATGCACGTGTAAGTACACACGGCCGGTACAGTGAAACTGCGAATGGCTCATTAAATCAGTTTAGCAGAGGTGCTGTGGAGGCCTCACCCAGGAAGGGAGCCCCCAGTCTGGGGGGGGGGTGACCTTGAGGCCTGGTGGCTTGGGTACAGCCAAGAAGAGGAGTTGGTTCCTGGAGCAGCACAAGGGAGCAGGATAGCAGCAGAGAGGCTACATAGAGGACTCTTTAAAGCGGAGGTCCCCAGAAAATTTTTTTTTTTTTTTTGGAATCCACTGTTTTAATACTAAATAGATGTAACCTTTTGTTTCCTTACTTTCAAACCGCCTAGTAATTATATGTATTTTTTAATCACAATTTCGTTTCTCTCACTGCTGGACTTTTCCATTTTAGGTCAGGGCAACTGAAGCCCATCCTGGGTCTCCTGTCATCTCTTCCTGAAAGAAGTGCATTGTGGGTAACCATCATGCACTCCTCGATCTCAGTCTGCCTTAATTCGTGCCATTTCCTGTCTGGAAATAACACGATTTTACATTACAGGGAAGCCCACTGACTCCTGAGAAATGATGAGTCACATCTCCCAGGAGGCCAGGGGAAGCAGGAAGTAAAAAGGAGCCTAGGACCAAATAGGGGCAGATTACAGAAACCACCTAGCAACAAGCGACTTAGGGTGAGTATCATTTTTTTTTCCTTTAAAGGTAAGTATATATAGGCAAAGAACTTGAATGATGTAAAAAAAATGTTCTGGTTGGAACTCCGCTTTAAAGGATCCACCGGTGTTGGTGAGTGACAGGCCCTGGGAGCTGGATGAGAAGGCTGTAGCAGGCTGGGAGGAGATAGCGGACAGTCTGTAGAGGTCGGAGGAGCTAGTCATGGTAGGGAATGTCACTGGGCAGCAAGGTAGGCCTGAGAGGCCTGGAAGAAGGATGGGCTGGGAGTAGTAGTTCATCCAAGCTCGGTTAGCACCAAGTACTTAGGGACACAACTGAGGGCCCGTGGCTTCACAACTGGTTGCCTGTAATGGGTGGTCTGGAGGTCCTGTTGGAAGAAGAGCAGGCCTCACCATATGCTAGCTGCAGTGGAGAAAGGAGTGCCATGGAGGCCTGATAAATTTCCTTTCAGGCCTACCAGTGAAGAAAATAGCGTTGTGCAGGAGAGAAGGAAAGGAGTGTAATGGTCTGCAAGTGTTTGTGCTGGAGGAAGAAGGAGTGTATATACAGCAGTGTATATAGAAGGTCCCGTGATTTGATCCATTGGGCATTCCACAGTTATCCCTTCCCCTATCCAAGTTTATCCCCTAAATAAAACAAAAAGACAAAGTACCGTTCCGTGACTCCAGATGTATGGAAAATTGAGTGATTGAGGGCAGCAGGCAGGTGAACCACAACTACCAGCCAACCCCAAGGGGGCACATGGCTACATACATTTGAACAGTACAATCATGCCATTACTATTCTACAGAACAGAAGATTTTTGACACGGGACTTCAGTAAAATATTTATATTTTATATTATATTATAATATATATATTATATTTATATTTTATATAATAAAGCGCCAAGACAACAGACATTGGGTTACAAGAGACGGGACGGACGGATCCTCCTCAGGTATATAGGTGGTCGATGGTAGATCCCCCCGACCACCTTATCAACAAAACCTGATTTAAACAGATGATCAAACATTTAATTCATCTAAGATATAAGGGCGCACTATGCAATATCTGAGACAAGACAGGCGAAGCCTCAGATGAAAACAACATAAGTACCTTTCCTTCAGACCCACAAGGAACAACTTAGTTGACCTAACAATATATGACACATTGTCTGATAAAAATTGGACGCAGGGTGTTGAAACGGATCAAAAAACAATATATTTAATCACTTCACTACAAAACAAAAGTGACTCCGTTGAACATTTTCCCTGAGGAAGGGTCTATCAAGGACCCGAAACGTTAACGTTGGACACTGGGATACCAATCACCATCTCCCCGGTTGGACAACGGAAAGCTTGTTTTGATATAAAAGCTATGTATATATATTTGTGATATATCATGTAACGTATTTGCTTGATCACATGATACCAATATATGCTACTCAAGGTGTGCCGAATTGGGCATCCCCTTTTTTAGAATAAATATAATATTCTTTTTAACATATCTGACTTCAGTGTGTGATATTGCTGCCTATAAAGTCCCACCAAGGGGGTCAATTTCTTATTAGTAAAATATTTGGAAATGATCCTAGCATGCTGACTTTTGCTATTTGTTATTCTACAGAACCGTCGTCTGGCTGTGGGTTTCCTAAGGGTCATACAAGCGACTGTAGAGAAACACCTTGCAAACACCTCTGGAAACAAAAGGGTTTATTCTGTCCTTGGGGAGAGAGATACAGTGAAGATAGCTCAGCTTATAAACACAGGGACAACTGCAGCTGAACAATTGGTGTCTGTCACTGATCATTAGCAGAGAGGGCTGCAAATCTGGTTAACATTCTCAGGGTGGTGCGAACAAATAACCCAACATCTGCTTTATGGCCGTAGGGAGCAAGTTTTAATTTTGCATTTTTTATACACACAGGTCGAGGCCGTAGACTCTCATGAGAGCAGATCATGAACCAGCCCCCTTCTTTTTTTTTTTTTTTGGGTGAGAAATAGAACAGCACTATAAAAAGCAAGCGGGGGGAAGGGAGAGAAACCCCAGCACCGCTCTATATTTACACTCTTTTTTATATATGTATGTATACACACCACACACAAGGCATAGAAGGATATTAAACAGCAGCCTTTTATTGGAAGCAGTAAGAATTAAATCTGGAAACGCTACATGTTACAATACAATGACAAAATCTCATCTCTCTGTTAGCCAAGCTGCCCTGCGTGTAGTGTACCTCCTCTAGTAATGTATGCAAACTCCTGCTGAATATCTAGGTGTTATTATTCCTTCCCATTTTCTATTACAGTGTGATAAATGGTGCCCCTAGGGCTCAAGCTGCCCCTGTGAATGCTTATTACCGTTCACTTAAGTAGAAGTTGATTTAGCTTAAATAGCATGTTTCATGTAGCATAGACACCGCACAGCCTTTGCTATTGTAGTCAGCAGTGAAATAACGTGCCTTTAATTGAATTATAACTACCTTGCATGCCTATTAGTGTGTTAACAGTGTATTATACCTTGTAAGGCTGGCTGGTAAGGGCTAATTTCGCATGGGGAAGACAGTAATGTATTTACACCTTATTTGGGGAGTGTCTTTTCACAGTAAAGGATATGTTGGGGGTTAATCAGCTTATGAAAGCCTGCATGAATGTAAAAAGAGTAGATGCACTTAGTATTAAAAAAAAAATAACTTTCTTTATTGAAAGGATAAAAAAAAAGGGTTGAAAGGTGGCATTATGAAGCTGTGTAATGTCGGATACACTTTATTTTTATTTCTTGTGATGTGTCGAATGAACTCATTGCAAAATGGTAGAAGATCATTAAATGTGCTCAAATAAAAGAGAATTAGAAAATAACCATGGAACCGTTACAGTTTTACTTTACTTTGGTGTTTTTAGTTTTAAAAATTGTTATACTACTATATATTACAATTAGTGTATTACAGTTTTTTCTGTATACCATATTACTAAAAAGAAGTATTAATAAATGTTGTTTAATTGCCTAAATATTTTATCGTAACTAAAAAAATCATCATTAGATATCAGCTGAATATTGGTAGTATCCAATCGCCAAATGATATATCAATATATACACCATATGACCACAAGTATTGGGGCGCACATGAACATTAATGGCATCCCAGTCTCAAGCCCGTACACACGATGCGACCGGATGTCCTACATCATATGTCGGCTGTTGTGTCTCGCATACTAAGCGATCGTACGACCAAGCCTAACGTGGTGACGTGTTACGAGCCTATAAAAAGGAAGTTCAGGTGATTTGTGAATTAGGAACGTAGGTTTACACGAACGGACACTTCCAAGTGTTCCTGACTTCTGAGCATGCGTGTTTTGCACAGTACAACTTATTGGACCAACTTCTCTGTACACATGGTTCAACGGTCGTACAACCGCTTGCTGTACAACCAAAGTTTTCTAGTCTGCTCATCCAACTTCTGTTGTACGACCGTCACACGTCGGCTGTTCTAATCGCGCATACTAACGGATGATAGCACAAAAAGCTGTTGTACGACCGTTTTCATATGACCGTCGCACCATGTGTACGGGGTTTTAGTCTGTAGGGTTCAATATTGAGTTGGCCCACCCTTTGCAGCTATAACAGCTTCAACTCTTCTGGGAAGGCTGTCCACAAGGTTTAGGAGTGTGTCTATGGGAATGTTTGAGCATTCTTCCATAAGCACACCCCAAAGGTATTCTATCAGGTTGAGATCAGGACTCTGTGCAGACCAGTGAAGTTCCTTCACCCCAAACTTGCTCATCCACACTATATTGCCAAAAGTATTGGGCCACCTTGCCAAATCGCTCCTCCATGTCTTTATGGACCTTGTTTTGTGCACTGGTGCGCAATCATGTTGGAACAGGAAGGGGCCATCCCCAAACTGTTCCCACAAATCCCCGTCCACCAAATGATTTGGACCGGTGCACAAAGCAAGGTCCACAAAGACATGGATGAGTGAGTTTGGGGTGGAGGAACATGACTGGCCTGACCTCAACCCGATAGAGCACCTTGGGATGAATTAGTTCATGTGCGTGTAAAGGTAGACATCCAAATACTTTTGGTCATTTAAAGTATATTGTCTTAGGCCTGTAGATCTGTAAAGTGACCCTGACTCTACAGGGTCAAAAGTAAAATAAGTCCAGCCTGTAAAAAAAGCTGTTTATTTTCCTTTCCGGTGGCTGGTGTGTTGAAATTCTGCCACATTACTGATCCCCAGCTGCTGCAGGTATTTGACACTTTCCAGTAGGTCAATTATCTGCCCCCCAATCTGCACATTGTGACTCCCCCCATTAGCTCATATGTCAGTACAGGACTACCAGCTATCAGCAGTTCTACACAAAACTAGCTATTGGGTTGACACTCCTGTTTTTAGTTTCAAGCTCATATGTGGATGAAGTCAGCAAACACTATTTGCTAACTTAATTCATAAATATCTTGTAGTAATTTAACCCCTTCCTTACCGGCGTACAGTAATTATACGTTGGCAAGGTGCACTCCCCATCCTAACAGGCCGTCATATTACGTCCTGCCTATTTCGCCGCTCTGCGGGCCCCCGGGGGCCCCCGGGGGCCCGCATCATGGCGATCGGGCTTCAGCCGTGTCCTTCAGGACCCCGGCCTTCCTTGATCGGGGTAAAGAGCCAATGAAATTGGCTCTTTACCACATGACCGGCTGCGTCCTATCACAGCCGGCCACTTCCGACAATAACAAAGAGTGGCGTGCATGCCGCTCGTGTGTGCCCCCGGGGGCGGGCAGCGCGGCGATTGGGGTTCGGGCTTGTCCCTCGGACAAAGCCCAACCCCGATCAGGGTAAAGAGCCAATGATATTGGCTCTTTACAACTTGACCGGCTGTGTCCAATCACAGCTGGTCATAGAATGAGCAGAATCCGCGGTAACGAGCTGTTACTGGGTTCTCCTCTTCACACACTGATCGTGTGTGAGGAGGAGATAGCGGTAACAGCTCGTTACCGCTTACTGTGTGCACCAATCACACTGATTGCCCCCCAATAAAGAGTACCTATCACCACCCCATCAAAGTATCTGTCACAGCCCATCAGAGTACCTGTCACCTGCCCATCAGAGTGCCCGAGTACCTGACACCTGCCCATCAAAGTTCCCGAGTACCTGTCACCTGCCCATCAAAGTACCCGAGTACCTGTCATCAACCCATCTGAGTACCCGAGTACCTGTCACCTGTCCATCTGAGTACCCGAGTACCTGTCACCAACCCATCTGAGTACCCGAGTACCTGTCACCTGTCCATCTGAGTACCAGAGTTCCTGTCACCAGCCCATCTGAGTACCCGAGTACCTGTCACCAGTTCATCAGAGTACCCGAGTACCTGTCACCAACCCATCTGAGTACCCGAGTACCTGTCACCAGTCCATCAGAGTACCCGAGTACCTGTCATCAACCCATCTGAGTACCCGAGTACCTGTCACCAGCCCATCACAGTACCTAAGTACCTGTCATCAACCCATCTGAGTACCCGAGTACCTGTCACCAGTCCATCAGAGTACCTGAGTACCTGTCACCAACCCATCTGAGTACCCGAGTACCTGTCACCAGTTCATCAGAGTACCCGAGTACCTGTCACCAACCCATCTGAGTACCCGAGTACCTGTCACCAGCCCATGAGAGTACCTGAGTGCCTGTCAGCAGCCCATCAGAGTACCCGAGTACCTGTCATCAACCCATCTGAGTACCTGAGTACCTGTCACCAGTCCATCAGAGTACATGTCACCAACCCATCTGAGTACCAGAGTACCTCTCACCAGAGCATCACAGTACCCGAGTATCTGTCATCAACCCATCTGAGTACTCGAGTACCTGTCACCAGCCTATGAGAGTACCTGAGTACTTGTCATCAACCCATCTGAGTACCTGTCACCAGCCTATGAGAGTACCTGAGTACTTGTCACCAGCCCATCAGAGTACACAAGTACCTGTCACCAGCCCATTAGAGTACCCAGGTACCTGTCATCAACTCATCTGAGTACCCGAGTACCTGTCACCAGCCCATGAGAGTACCTGAGTACCTGTCACCAGCCTATCTGAGTACCTGAGTACTTGTCACCAGCCCATCTGAGTACCCGAGCACCTGTCACCAACCCATCAGAGTACCCGAGCACCTGTCACCAGCCCATCACAGTACCTGAGTACCTGTCACCAGCCCATCACAGTACCTGTCACCAGCCCATCCGAGTACCCGAGTACCTGTCACCAGCCCATCAGAGTACCCGAGTACCTGTCACCAGTCCATCTGTGCACCCGAGTACCTGTCACCAGTCCCTCTGAGTACCTGTCACTAGCCCATCTGAGTACCCTAGTACCTGTCACTATCCCATCTGAGTACCCTATTACCTGTCACTAGCCCACCTGAGTATCCAAGTACCTGTCACTAGCCCATCTGAGTACCCGAGTACCTGTCACCAGCCTATCTGAGTACCGAACACCTGTCACCAGACCATCAGAGTACCTGTTGCCAACCCATCAGATTACCCGTGTACCTGTCACCAACCCATCACAGTACCCGAGTTCCTGTCACCAGCCCATCAGAGTACCTGAGTACCTGTCACCAGCCCATTAGAGTACCTGAGTATCTGTCACCAGCCCTTCAGAGTACCCGGGTACCTGTCACCAACCCATCAGAGTACCCGAGCACATGTCACCAACCCATGTACCCAAGTACCTGTCACCAACCCTTCTGAGTACCCGAGTACCTGTCACCAGCTCATCAGAGTACCCGAGTACTGGTCATCAGTCCATCTAAGTACCTGTCACTAGCCCATCTGAGTACCCTAGTACCTGTCACTAGCCTATCTGAGTACCTGAGTACCTGTCACTAGCCCATATGAGTACCCTAGTACCTGTCACTAGCCCATCTGAGTTCCCAAGTACCTGTCACCAGCCCATCTGAGTATCCAAGTACCTGGCACCAGACCATCTCAGTAACCGAGTACCTGTCACCAGCCCATCAGAGTACCCGAGAACTTTTTACCAGCCTATCAGAGTAACCGAGTACCTTTTACCAGCCCATCAGAGTACCCGGGTACCTTTTACTAACCCATCAGAGTACCCTAGTACCTATCTGCAGCCCATAAGAGTACCCGAGTATGTATATGCATGCCTCATAAAATATACATTGGGGTGTTTGCTTTCCAAAATGGGGTAATTTTGTGGGTAATTCCACTGTCCTGGTGCTCCAGGACCTTCAAAAGTGTGATAGGTAGGAATGAAATTAGATGTGTAATTTATGCTCCTAGAACACCTGAAGGTACTACTTCAATGCTGGACCTCTCTATGTGGCCGGGCTGTGTAAAATACTTGGGACAAGTAGCAGAATATATTTTGGGGGGTCATTTTTGCTATGTACATGCTATGCGTTAGAAATATCATATAAATTGACAACTTTGCGTAAAAAAAAAAAAATGTTTTCATTTTCTTTCCATGTTTTCCGAAGACTTGTGGAAAAAAATGAACCATACAAAAGACTCATAATGCCTCATAGAATATACGTTGGGGTGTTTGCTTTCCAAAATGGGGTCATTTTGTGGGTAATTCCACTGTCCTGGTGCTCCAAGGCCTTCAAAAGTGTAATAGGTCATTAGGATATTTTATGTGTAATTTATGCTCCTAGAACGCATGATGGTGCTCCCTGCATGTTGGACCTCTCTATGCGGCCAGGCTGTGTAAAAGTCTCACACATTTGGTATCGCCATACTCGGGACGAATAGCAGAATGTATTGTGGGGTGTAATTTTTGCTATGTACATGCTATGTGTTAGAAATATCTTATAAATTGACCACTTTGTGTAAAAATAAGAGTTTTTATTTTCTTTCTGCATTTTTCAAAAGACTTAACCGTACAAAAGACTCATAATGCCTCATAGAATATACATTGGGGTGTTTACTTTCCAAAATGGGGTCATTTTGTGGGCAATTCCATTGTCCTGGTGCTCCAGGGCCTTCAAAAGTGTAATAGGTGGTTGAGAAATGAGATGTGTAATTTATGCTCGTAGAGCGCCTAAAGGTGATATTTCAATGTTGGGCCTCTGTATGTGGCCAGGCTGTGTAAAAGTCTCATACATGTGGTATCGTCATACTCAGGATGAGTAGCATAATGTGTTTTGGGGTGTCATTTTTGCTATGTACATGTTATGTGTTGGAAATATCTTATAAATGGACAGCTTTGTGTAAAAAAAATGCGTTTTCATTTTTTTTCCACATTTTCCAAAAACTTCTGGAAAAAAATGGCATGTCCAAAAAACTCATTATGCCTCATAGATTATACGTTGGGGTGTTTGCTTTCCGAAATGGGGTCATTTTGTGGGCAATTCCATTGTCCTGGTGCTCCAGGGCCTTCAAAATGTAATAGGTGGTTGAGAAATGAGATGTGTAATTTATGCTTGTAGAACGCCTAAAGGTCCTACTTCAATGTTGGGCCTGTGTATGTGGCCAGGCTGTGTAAACGTCTCACACATTTGGTATTGCCATACTCAGAAGGAGTAGCAGAATGTATTTTGGGGTGTCATTTTTGCTATGTACATGCTATGTGATGGAAATATCTTATAAATTGACAACTTTGTGTTTAAAAAATTCATTTTCCTTTTTTCCACATTTTCCAAAAACTTCTAGAAAAAAATAAACCGTTCAAAATACTCATTATGCCTCAGAGATTATATGTTAGGGTGTTTGCTTTCCAAAATGGGGTCATTTTGTGGGCAATTCCATTGTCCTGGTGCGCCAGGGCCTTCAAAATTGTAATAGGTGGCTGAGAAATGAGATGTGTAATTTATGCTCGTAGAACGCCTGAAGGTGCTACTTCAATGTTAGGCCTTTGTATGTGGCCAGGCTGTGTAAAGGTCTCACACATGGGGTATCGCCATACTCAGGAGGAGTAGCAGAATGTATTTTGCGGTGTCATTGCAAGTATGCATATGCTGTGCGTGAGAAATAACTTGCTGTTATAACAATTTTGTGTAAAAAAAAAAATTCTTCATTTTGCAAAAAATTGTGGGAAAAAAATTACAACTCACCATGCCTCTTACTAAATACCTTGGAATGTCTACTTTCCAAAAGGGGTCATTTGGGGGGTATTTGTACTTTTTGTACTTTACTGGCTTATTAGGGTCTCGAGAAATGAGATATGTGGTCAGTACATCAGGTGTGATCAAGTTTCAATGATTTGCACCCTAGGTTGTAGACTCTATAACTTTCACAGAGAATAAATAATATACACTAATTTGGGTCATTTTTACCAAAGATATGTAGCAGTATAAATTATGGCCCAAATTTATGAAGAAAAAATGGAAAATTTCCTATCAAATAATACTTACCGTAATTTTCCTTTCCTGATGGACTCCATGGCAGCCTACGTGAGGGTTAACCCCGTCCCCTCTCCAATGCTATAGGACCCCTAATCCCATAAATGCATGCCTTCGGCTAGAGACCATGTTCTGTAACCAGCCTACTCCTTAATTCATGGGTGGGGACTCCGTCTTCCATGGAGTCCATCAGGAAAGGAAAATTACGGTAAGTATTTGATAGGAAATTTTCAGTTTTCCTGACAGACTCCATGGCAGCCTACGTGTGGGAAATAACTAGCCAAAACCACAGGGGAGGGTATGCTTCACACACAAAAATTTTAATTTGCCCCGTCAATTGACAAGACACTACGTCCAAAGTTCACAGAGGACAAAGAGGCTGGATCAACACAGTAATGTGACATGAAAGTATTGATGGAGGCCCATGAACCTGCTCTGCAGATAACTTCTGGGGCCACATGACGAGCGGCGGCCCAGGATGTCGCCAGCCCTCTAGTGGAATGAGCGGTCACCGCCTTCGGAGGAGCCAACCCCTTCGCTCTGTACGCCTGCTGTATCACCTGGACGATCCAGGTCGCTATTGTCCTGGAAGAGGCCCGTTCCCCTTTGTTCTTTCCAGAGTGCAGAAGGAAAAGATACTCTGAACATCTAAAGGAGGATGTCATCCGGAGGTATTCCCTCAACATCTCGCCCACATCTAGCGGATGTACGACTCCGGTTCCCGATGCTCTGAACGTGGGAAGGACAATTTCCTGATTCTCATGGAATTCTGACGTCACCTTCGGGTTTGCCTTGAGCATGGGTATAAGCACTACCCTGTCCGGAAAGAAAGACAAGAAAGGTTCTTTATGACCGAGGGAACCAATTTCCGAGACCCGCTTGGCCGACGTGACTGCCTCCAAAAAGGCGGTCTTCGAGGACAGTTCTTTTACTGAGGCTGTTTCGGCTGCCGCCGAGAGTGAGTCCAATACTAGAGGTAAGTCCCACTTGCGGAACCTTGGTCTCCTTTGAGGCCTAAGTCTCGCTGCTCCCCTAAAGAACTGCCGGACCAGAGGGTGAGAGGCCCACGTGGACCCGGAGAAGGCTGACAGTGCCGAGACTTGAACCTTCAGTGAGCTGACTGCCAAGCCTAGGTCTAGACCTGTTTGCAGGAATCCCAGGATTGTCTGCACATCCGGATCCCTGGACGACTTCTCCACGATGGACGCAAACTGCATGAACTTGGCCCAAATCCTTCCATACACCCTGTTCGTACTTGCTCTCCTTGAACTCATGAGAGTGGAGATAACGTTCGTCGAGCAGCCGAGGGCTTCCAGCCTCCCCCTCTCAAGAACCAGACCGTCAGCTTCAGGACCGCTGGGCAGGGGTGTAGGACTGTCCCCTGGGATAGAAGGTCCGGTCTGAGGGGCAGGGGTATCGGGTTTCGGGTGCTCAGTTGGCTCAGCAGAGGAAACCACGGCCTGTTCGGCCAGTATGGGGCCACCATCACCACCTCGACTGTCTCCGCCCGGAGCCTCCGTAGGAACCTTATGATGATCGGGCACGGAGGGAAGGCATATGCCTTGCTGAACTCCCATTTGTCCATCAGGGCATCCGTCCCACGGGCCTGGCTGCAATAGTTCTGGGTGTAGTATCTCCTGATCTTGAAGTTGCAGGGGGAGGCGAACAAGTCCACCTCCGGCTGTACCCCCAATGACAGGATCCACTCGAATGCCTTGTTGTGGAGGGACCACTCGGTATTGTCTAGTCGAACCCTTGAGAGAAAATCCGCCTGAACATTCTGGGCTCCAGGAACAAATACTGCTGATGTCAACTTGATACCTCTGGGCCCATGACAGGATTGGCTCAACATCCCGGCGCAGGGTGGGGCTCCGTGTCCCCCCGTCTCTTCACATAGGAGACTGCCATAGTATTGTCCATTCTGAGAAGAACTGCCTTCCCCTTTAGGAGGTGACCGAAAGCTCGAAGAGCCTGAAAGGCCGCTCGCAGCTCCAGAATGTTTGAGCCCGGCGTGCGGGCGCAGGGCTCCTACCTGCCTTGTGTCAATACCGACTCGTAGCGGGCCCCCCATCCTGTACCACTGGCATCGGTGGTCACCACAGCCCATGAGACGGGGCGATGGAGTGGCACCTATGCAGGTTTTTCCTTTGCAGCCACCAGGGGAGGCTGGCCCTCATGGCTGATGTTATGCGGATGAGCTGGCTGTTGCTGCCTGAGTCCCATCGACTGAGGAATCCTGCCTGAAAGGGACATAGCCTTCAAAGGGCCCACTTCACCATTGGTGTTGTGGCTACCATGGTGCCAATGATCTCGAGACAGTAAGAGGCCCTCAGATATGGGGATGTTAGAGCCCGTGACACCCTCTCTCTGATGAAGGGGATCCTCTCTGCCGGCAGAGAGATTGTGCACTTTACCGTATCGAACTGAGCTCCTAGGTATATTAAGTGCTGTACTGGCTCCAATTGGCTTTTCTCCAAGTTTAGCAGCCAGCTGAACTCGGTCAGGGTGGAGACGACCTGGTCTCTGTGGGCAAGCAGTTGCTCCCTCTCTTGAGAGAGTAGGAGGAGATCGTTGAGATAATGATACAATCGGATCCCTCTTGTTCTGATAAGTGCCACTACCGCCAGGAGCATCTTGGAAATGGGTGCGAGGTGATGTTGAAAGACCGAAGGGGAGACAGGTAAACTGCAGATGTCTCGGCCCGACCGCGAACCAGAGGAACTTGCCGAATCCTTCTTCCACTGGCACGTGGAAATAGGCGTCTTTCAAGTCTATAGAGATCAGCCAGTCGCCGGGCTGCACGGCTTGCTGAATTGTGGACAATTTTTCCATCTTGAACTTTTCGTATTTTATAAATTTGTTCAAGTACGTCAAGTCTTCACCGGGCGCCAAGAACCATTTTTCTTTCGTACGAGGAAAAGAGGTGGGTAGACTCTCCTGAATTCTTCACTTTCCGGGACGGGCAGCACGGCTCCCTGATCCACCAAAGACTCCAGGGCTTGTCCTTTCTCTTCTGCCCATGGAAGCACTGTTGCGACAAACCTGTGCGGAGGAGTGGCGATGAAGGACCAAGTGTGACCCGTTAACACCATCTCGATGGTCCAGCGGTCCCAGATAAAGGCCGTCCAGACGTGACGGAAAAGGCACTGGAGTGCCCCCACCCGACCCGCCTGGATGGGCCCAATCTCAAAACGACTCAGCAGCCTCCCAGGCCCCAGACGCCTGGCCCTTGGCAGACTTCTGAAAGGCCTGCCCTCTTCTCCAGTTCCTCCTAAAGTCTCTGCCTGGCCTGAAAGAGCGGGCTTCCCTTGAGCGCTCTGTACTTCTTCTCTTGCGCTGTGGCCTCTTCTGGCCAAATAGACGCTTATCCTGAGGCCCAGATGTCCCCCCCGTGGCCCAGGCTATAGCACTGTCCAGCTTGTTGCCAAACAAGGAGGATTCCGCAAAGGGATTCCTACACCAGGCCTGCTTGGATGCCGGGTCAGCAAACCAGGGGCGTAACCACAACGCCTGCCTGGCCGTGACCTAGGACAGCATAGTCTGGCCCGAGAGGCGGATAAGATCAATGGAGGCCTCCCCCAGAAAAGCTGTTGCTAGTTTCAGCTCTTGGACTGCCGAGCTTCTGGCCAACTCTTCGGAGATGCTCCTAATCACTGAATCTACATTCTGCATCCAGGATTCCATTGTTTTGGACAATGCCGCAAGGGCTAAAGCAGGCTTGCAGGCTGATCCGGCCAACCCGTAAATCCTCTTGAGGTCCTGGTCAATTTTCCTTTCGAGGCCATCCCTGAAGGATACTGCGTCCTCAAGCGGGAGAGTAACATGCTTAGCTAGGCGCATCAGGGCTGCATCCACCAGGGGACATTTTTCCAGATGTTTTACATCTTCTGGTTTAAAGTGATAAAGCCTCGCAGTCTTACTGGACATGGATGACCTACTGTCCGTCTTCTCCCATTCTTCCAGAATAATTTCCTTCAGCTCCCCCAAGAGCGGGAAACTGGGGCGCTCCTTCCCCAGGTGCTTAAAGAATTTTCTCTGTTTGGCCGGCGGCGTGGAGGCATCCTCCCATTTAAGGGCCTCTTTAACTGCCTTGATTAGCGAGGATACCAGGGCAAAATCAAAGCCGCCCGGAAAGTCATCCGCTTCCATCTCGCTATCCGAGGACCTGAGCGAGGCATCATAAGGCTGGAATGAGCCCGTATCCTCCGGGGCTTCATCAGCCACTGAGCCTGACATGGTGGTGGTTTGGCTCCGTGTGTGAGATGTGCCCCATTCTTTTAGGGACTGCTGCACCACACGCTTTACCAGGGACTCCATCTGCTGGCTTTCCGTATTTCTTTCTCCAACCGCCTGGGCGTAACAAGGGTTGCACAGAGACTTGCCCTCTGGGACTCGTGCCTGACATCCCCAGCAGGCTCTGTGATCAGAGCAGTTGTCGTGGCGGTGGGAGCGGTGCCTGGAGGAGGAATGGGAACGTCTCCTCTGATGGTGATCCCCAGACGTAGAGCCACGTCTGGACCTGGATGAAGATTGATGATGCTGCGGCCTGGCAGGGGCTTGATGGGCCATGCCCTGAATACTTGACCTGGAAGGGCTGGAAAAGGAAAGAAAAAACAGGAGATCACACACAGAGCTCAGTCAGAGTGCTTCGCCCCACACATTCCCAGCCCCACCCCACCCTCCCGCCCTCCCCCGCGCATACCTTGTGCAAGGAGGCTGGCCGCAGGAGGGCGGTGACTTGTCCATCCTATCCGGCAGGAACAGGCTCTAGGCTGGGGGAGGAGAGAGCATGACATAAGCCAAAAAGAAAAACATTTTTTTTTTTTAGGAGCTCCTGCCCCCTTAAGTCCAACACAGCCCACCCCCTCTCCAGCTGGGGCTTACCTTCTGGCTTGTGCCTCGAGGCGTGGGGAAGCTGTCGCTAATGCCCACAGAGTTCCCAAAGATTCCGGGGCTTGACAGTCTTTTGAATTCCCCACCCCAGTGACATCACCCCTGCGTGCCTGCGCCTTGGGGCTCTGCCACGCTGCGCCTGTGCAGCCGCCGGGTCCCGCGGAGCACCGCGCATGCACGAACCAGGCCTTGACTTAGATCGTGGCCGGCGCATGCGCGTCACTCAGCCGCGACCTGGAAAACAAGACAGTAGCGGCGCTCTGGAACGCAGAAGCGCTCTAGGCACCATGAAGCCATGGACGATGGGCTTAACGCCCACAATCGCAGGTCCACAACAGGAGGACCATGGGGAGGAAGAAAAAAAATGAGCAAGGAAAGAAAGACCAAGGGGGGAGAGAGAAAAGCATCATACCAAAGCAATACGGCTGCCATAAAGTATTATGCGATCCAGCAGTTAGCCACCTGCCGAGTGTCCTTCCTTCCCTGGGCATCCACAGGCTGTCCCCACCACACCTTCTGAACCTTGGAGCCACTCACCCGCCCGTGGCTGGGTCCTGGGCTGCACCGCATCTACAGGATGCCCGACTCTCTTGATTTGGACGTCGCTTGACACGTAAGTGCTCACTTCAGACACAAATCCAAGGAGGAGGACAAAAAAGGAACACAGTCTCTAGCCGAAGGCACGCATTTATGGGATTAGGTGTCCTATAGCAATGGAGAGGAGGCGGGGTTAACCCACACGTAGGCTGCCATGCATTCTGTCAGGAAATTACTTTTTTGCAAAATTTTTCAATGCAAACTAAAAAAAAGTGTTTTTTTTTCAAAATTTTCGCTACTATTTCGCTTATATTGAAAAAAATAAAAAACCCAGCAGTGATTATATACCACCAAACGAAAGCTCTATTTGTGAGAAAAAAATGATAAATATTCTGTTTGGGTACAGTGTAGCAGGACTGAGTAATTGTTTAATACCATATAGTTCTGTGCGTTACTGCAAGTTTAACTCCTTTTACTTCTGTGTGTGCTACTGCCAGTTTAAAGCCATATAGCTTTGTGTGTGTTACTGCCAGTTTAACGCCATATCGTTTTCTGTGTTACTGCAAGTTTAACCCCATTTACTTCTGTGTGCTTTACTGCCAGTTTAACGCCATATAGTTTTGTGCATTACAGCAAGTTTAGCGCCATTTACTTCTTTATTTCTGTGTGTGCGTTACTGCCAGTTTAATGCCATATAGTTCTATGTGCGTTACTGCCAGTTTAACGCCATATAGTTTTGTGCATTACTGCAAGTTTAATGCCATATAATTTTGTGTGTGTTACTGCCAGTTTAGCACCATATGGTTTTGTGCGTTACTGCAACTTTAGCACCATTTACTTCTGTGTGCATTACTGCCAATTTAACGCCATATAGTTCTGTGTGCATTACTGACAGTTTAACGTCATATAGTTTTGTGCGCTACTGCAAGTTTAACACAATTTACATCTGTGTGTGTTACTGGCAGTATAACACCATATAGTTCTGTGTGCGTTGCTCTCAGTTTAATGCCATATAGTTTTGTGTGTTACTGCAAGTTTACCGCCATTTACTTCTGTGTGTGTTACTGCCAGTTTAACGCAATATAATACTGTGTGCATTACTGACAGTTTAATGTCATATAGTTTTGTGCGTGTTACTGCCAGTTTAACACCATATAGTTTTGTGCGTTACTGCAAGTTTAATGCTGTTTACGACTGTGTGCATTACTGCTAGTTTAACGCCATATAGTTTTGTGCTTTACTGCAAGTTCAATGGCATTTACTTCTGTGTGCGTTACTGCCAGTTTAACGCCATATAGTTCTGTGTGCGTTACTACCAGTTTAATGCCATATAGTTTTGTGCGTTGCCACAAGTTTAACGCCATTTACTTCTGTGTGCATTACTGCAAGTTTAACGCCATATAGTTCTATGCGTCACAGTACGTTTGATGCATTATATTGCAGTATAGTATAATGTATCCATGGAGTATGTCTGTGTAGTGTGAATACTCAAATTAAAGTGCACCATCACTTTACATTGATTAAAGTGCATCTACATACAAATTTCCACTTCTTCTTTACATTTGCTAATAAGCACCGCCCCCTTCCTCCCAATAGTGTCTGAGAGGACAACAAGGACAGGCAGATGTTCCCTTGTCACTGTAAGGGAGCCAGCAACAAATGTATCCACAGGCAAAGGTGGATGTGGTGGAGGGTGGTCAGTCCTCAGGCAGGGCATCATTTCCTCTGTTTAGTGAGTTTGCCCCTGCTATCAAGCCAAGCATGCAGAGGAGGTGGTGGGCTTATTAAACCTTCCTCATCCTCCTCATCCTCTGTCACGCAAGCAGAGACAAGTGTGCAGTCTCCTGCACTTGCCAGCGTGGATAAACCAGCCTCCTTGTCCACATCTATTCCTGACATAGCCCCAACATCAGACATGGAGGAGTCAGCTGAGTTATTTGACCACAGCGTCAGCCACTTGCTCCTTGATAATGCCCAGCCATTACTGGATTCAGATGTTGGTTCTGAGGTTGAGGATGACAGGAACATGAGCCTAGAGAGAGGGGAGAACACTGGTAGACAAATTGGCATTCATTTTCCCCCATCCGAAGCGTATTGCCAAGTTGTCTCCAGCGGTAATGATGATAATGAAGATGGAGGAGATGGAGATGATGATGATGATGAGGTCACTGATGCAACTTGGGTGCCAGATAGAGCAGAGGAGGAAACTGAAGGTGAGGCGGCACAACCCCAAGGAGGCCAACATCAAGAAAGAGCAGAGAGCAGCCACCCTATTCCATCACATTCTACAGCTGTTATCTCCCGGCCCACTTCCCAAAGCTCAGCTGTCTGGGCCTATTTCAGCACTGTTGCTATCTGCAAGCTGTGTCTCAGTCACGTCAAACGTGACAAAAACGCCAGCCATTTGGGTACCACATGCTTAACAAGGCATTTAATGTCCAACCACTCAGGTCCAACTGCCTGTTGGCAAGAGCACCTAAAAGCCACACAAAAGGGGCACAAATCTGTCCCTCATCCTCCTCCTTACCCACTTCAGCCTGCCCCTGCTATACCGAGTCATTACCATAGACCAATTTTTCTGCACCTGTTTGACAGGTGCATATCAGTGCAGTTTTTTACAGCAAAGCCAATTCTTGCTTTCATCAAGATTACCTATATAGGGTTATGGTGGGAAAGCGCTACCGACACCCAAAGACCAATTTTTCTGCACCTGTTTGCCAGGTGCATATCATTTCAATTTTTTTACCGAAGGGTCAATTCCTGCCTTCATGAAAGTACCTCTACAGGGTTAAGGTGTGAAGGCACACCGACGCACAAAAGCCAATTTTTCCGCACCCGTTACTTCTATCCAAAGTCAAAGTGACACCAGAATTTATCCAAGAAATCTCTAATCTTGTTCCCAGTGCACTACATTGTGGCCTCATCATACACACTGGCTCCCCAGCTGTTGCTGAGCAAAATAAAGGCAGCTTGCAGGGAAAATTTAATTTTTTTTGCTTTATAAATGCAATTATTGCTGCAGCAGATTCTAGACATGGTACATATCAACCATTTTACAGGTAGACTAAGGGGACCCCCCAGGCACTATATTGGAAGGAATTTTTCATTTTTATGCTTTCACTTTCAAGATCAAAAAAATCACTGCTCATTTAAAAATTACATTTTTCGGGGGCGTGGCCGGGATGTGAAGGGAAGAAGACGCACGCTGCCTGAGCTCCCTTCTGCTAGTAATCCTGTCGGTGATCCGGACTCCTTTCTCGCAATAATTTGACTTCCAGACACACACCCTGGGTTCCAAGAAAGCATCGGGCACCTCGCGGGCTCCGCCGTTCTCCCCGGGCAGGCTCCGTTCGTCAGGTAGGCAGTCGTCTTGCTTCGGCCCCCATACTCCGCCGTCGGCCATCTTGCCCACCAGGCGCTCCACCTGTAAGAAGGCTACAAGGGAGCTCGCCATGACATCTGAGCAGCCGACCCCTACCACTGCCGACATTCTGACGGCTATCACCTCCTGTAATGAGGCGATTAAATCCTGCAAGGACACCCTAACTGCTAAGATGGACTATCTGGCCACTGATGTCAGTCTAATCAGACATGACTTGGATAAGTTCAGATCCAGAATGACAGAGGCAGAGGACAGGATTTCACAGCTAGAGGACACTACCAGGGCTGACTCAAGTGAGGTGCGGGCATTACAGATCCAGGTAAAAGCTCTGCACGATAAGGCCATTGACACAGAGAATAGACTAAGAAGGAACAACATCAGAATCTTAGGCCTTCCGGAGAGAGCGGAGGGCCCCAAGCCTGCAGAGTTCGCAGAAGCCTTCTTAGTGCAGCTGCTAGATTTACCTGAGATGCCTTCCACATTTGTGGT
>BLSH010310142.1:629572-651146 GCA_018402905.1 Glandirana rugosa
TGTGGTTTCCCAACACGTATCGTAAATGACGGTCTGTATGATGCACTCTACCAGTCTCTGATCTCGGCATGTTCTCTACCAGTCTCTGACGTCTGCACGATGTCCTCTACCAGTCTCTGACGTCCGCATGTTCTCTACTAGTCTCTGACGTCCGCATGTTGTCCTCTACCAGTCTCTGACGTCTGCATGAGTCCCGACCTGGGTAGAGCGTGGAACCAGGTTGGGATGTCTGCTGTCAAAGTAATGGCTGTGCGGCTCACGCAGCCAATAATTTGAGCACTGCTGTACTGCGTCCCGCCACTGTAGAGGGGCCCGCTGCCACCGGTACTAGGCAATGATGAAATTAAAGTGGGCCAGTCTGGATGAAGTCCAGGGCCAAATTTTTGTCCCAGTCCAGCCCTGAGTACGTCTGCAGTCTCTGACCATCTCCTGTTGTACGCCTGCAGTCTCTGATCATCTCTTGTACGCCTGCAGTCTCTGACCATCTCCTGTAGCACGTCTGCAGTCTCTGACCATCTCTTGTACGGCTCTAGTCTCTGACCATCTCACGTAGTATGTCTGGCAGTAAATGCTATGCACAACCCTTTGGTGTGTCAGGGGCTGCAGTTGAGGCCCTGAAAACCTCATCAGTTGACCATCACTGGGATGCAATCTCAAACCAAGCTATACATCCACACAATAAATGGAGTGTATGAGAGTCAGAACAAGCTGTTCTGGTTTAACGTAGACCTTTCACCATGAAGTCCTCTTTCACACACACTGCAGTCTCTACTTTCATAGCAATGTGTTCTCTGCTCATTGCTAATAACACCTTCTAGCCGTTTTCTGTCTATTGGTGAGTCCCCACTTCCCCAGTCCATGGTGTGCAGGCAGCGAGGAGATGATGTGCTGTAACCTCCAGCAACCAATCAGTGAGCATTAATGATGTGCTGTAACCTCCAGCAACCAATAAGTGAGCATTGATAATGTGCTGTAACCTCCAGCAACCAATCAGTGAGCGGTAATGATGTGCTGTAACCTTCAGCAACCAATCAGTGAGCGGTAATGATGTGCTGTAACCTCCAGCAACCAATCAGTGAGCAGTCATGATGTGAATGGGGGGGTGAAGAAAATGTTTGCCCAGGGTCCAATCAATATTAAAGGTGGCCCTGGTCCTGCATCACATTCACATTGCATTGCCTTTGCAATCTACAGTGGGTGTCATTGAAATCTTAACTACAGCACAAATGCAGTGTGTTTGCCTGCCCCAGATCCGATGATACAAAATGACCATGTGATCCGGTTTTGATGCGTTCCTAAAATTGGTGCACGCACGACTTTGGTGTAATGCAGTGCAATCTAAGCTCATTCAAAATGAATGGGCTCAAATCGCACTGCACTGAATCGCATGTGAATTGCACAGAAATGTGATGCAGTTCTTGTGTGACTCATAGCGTGAACCAAGGCTAAGGGTAGTTCACACCTATGAATGTGGTGTGGCCTGTGTTTGCGTGGGAATGGGCTGCTGTCCCTGCGGGAGATGCAGCGAAAAGGTCCTTGCACCTTTTCTAAAAACACAGTCGTAGAGAAACCACATTATACATTAAAAAACGCATTTTGAATTAATTTTGAATTAAAATAAATAACATGTTATATTCACCTGCTCTGTGCAATGGTTTTGCACAGAGTGGCCCCGATCCTCCTCTTCTCTGTGTGCCACGATAGAAAGCTGCTTGCTACGGGGGCACACAGTGCATGCTCGCTCCTGTGCTGTGTGGGTCTATGGACCCATGCTCCATAGACCCCACACAGCGCTGCTTGGTTCTCCCCTCCGCTTCACCGCTTGGTACCTGCTGCTGACCCCCACCCCCAGGAAAAAAAATTATCTACGGCCCTGAAAGGCTCTATATCTAATAATTCATCTTCTTATGTATAAATTATGTTATTTTATTATACATTAGCAAGTCTTATATTTCCAGAAAGGGTTAATTTGGGGGATATTTGTACTGTGCTGGCATTTTAGGGCCCCAAGAAATTAGATAGGTCATCAGTACATCAGGATTGACCAATTTTCATATGTATACTATATACCAGAGGTCCCCAACTTTTTTAGCACCCGGGAACGGCTGCATGGAAGAAAATAATGGCAAGCCTGGGGGGGGGGGCATACGTTTTTTTTGCGGGCAATGTGTCGGGGCAATGGCTGGTATTGACGCTTCAATCATCACTGCACCATGGTTGATATGGTGTCAGAATGATTGAAGCGCATTATTTCTATTATTACATTGTAATTAGAGTTGAGCGAACACCTGGATGTTCGGGTTCGGTGGGTTCAGCCGAACTTCGGGAAAAAGTCCGGGTTCAGTACCGAACTTGACCTGAACTTTACCCCGAACTCCATTGAAGTCAATAGGGACCTAAACTTTTCGGCACAAAAATGACTGTAAAAAAGTCCTGGAAAGTGCTAGAGGGCTACAAAATGATTTTAGAACAATAATCTGTCCCTTACAGTAACAGCAGGAACCTGACCCTATAGAACTAGAAGATGATTTTAGAACAATAATCTGTCCCTCTAAGCAGTAGACTCTACCTAGTCCAGTCAGATGGTTCTGTAATGCAGGATGAGATCTGCAATCTGTCCCTAAAAGCAGTAGTAGTAGTAATCTCTACCTATCTATCTATCTGCAATCTGTCCCTCACAGCGCCGGCAGCATCCTCTCCCTAGACTAGCCTGAGAGCATGTGACATGCAGCGCTAAGTGACTCCAGCTTATAAAGAGGCTGGGTCACATGATGCACTGGCCAATCACAGCCATGCCATTAGTAGGCATGGCTGTGATGGCTTCTAAGGGCAAACCAGTGAAACACTTGTTGATTGGCTGCCCTGCAGCTATTCAACATGCGTGATCAAATACCCAAACCCAGAACTCGAACCCAAACTTTTTTTCAAATGTCCGGGTTTGGGTCCGGGTCATGGACACCCCAAAGTTCGGTACGGACCTGAACTTTACAGTTCGGGTTCGCTCAACTCTAATTGTAATATAAAACTAAATAGTACAGCTCACTATAATGCGGAATCAGTGGGAGCCGTGAGTGTGTCACTTGCCACCATGCAGCTTGTCACGTCACCTGCCACCAGATGCAGCTTGTCACTTGCCACGTCACCTGGCACGAGATGCAGCTTGTCACTTGCCATGTCACCTGCCACAGATGCAGCTTGTAACTTGCCATGTTGCCTGCCACCAGACGCAGCTTGTCACTTGCCACGTCACCTGCCACTAGATGCAGCGTGTCACTTGCCACGTCACCTGCCACCAGATGCAGCTTGTCACTTGCCATGTCACCTGCCACAGATGCAGCTTGTCACTTGCCATGTCACCTGCCACAGATGCAGCTTGTAACTTGCCATGTTGCCTGCCACCAGATGCAGCTTGTCACTTGTGACGTCATCTGCCTTCGGATGCAGCTTGTCATATCACCTGCCACCAGATGGAGCTTGTCACTTGCCACGTCGCCTGCCACCAGATGCAGCTTGTCACGTCACCTGCCTTCAGATGCAGCTTGTCACTTGCTATGTCGCCTGCCACCAGATGCAGCTTGTCACTTGCCATGTCACCTGCCACCAGATGCAGGTTGTCACTCTCCATGTCGCCTAATACCAGATGAGGATTGTCACTTGCCACATCACTTACCACGTTGTATGCCACCAGATGCAGATTGTCACTTGCCACGTCGCCTGCCATCTGATGCTGCTTGTCACTTGCCATGTCACCTGCCACCAGATGCAGCTTGTCACATCACCTGCCACCAGATGCGGATTGTTACTTGCCATTCCACCTGCCACCAGATGCAGTCTGTCACGTCACTTGCCACCAGATGCAGATTGTCACTTACCACGTCACCTGCCACCAGATGCAGCTTGTCACATCACCTGCCACCAGATGCGGATTGTCACTTGCCATGTCACCTGCCACCAGATGCAGTCTGTCACATCGCCTGCCACCAGATGCAGATTGTCACTTGCCACGTCCCCTGCCACCAGATGCAGCTTGTCACGTCACCTGCCACCAGATGCAGATTTTCACTTGCCACATCGCCTGCCACCAGATGTGGATTGTCACTATCCTGCCACCAGCTGAAACTTCCCACTATTGCCTGCCCCCAAAAAACACTGTGACAGCAGAGAAAAAGGCTTCTCTCCCCAGATTTTCAGCATATGTGCATTGGCTAGGTCCCAGAGTGAGGGCGGGGTGTGAGAGATGATGTAATCTCTCTGCTGCCCGTGGTTGCACAGTGAGGGCGGAACTGCGGTGATGCAGGGTGGGCGATGAGGGATGATGTCATCTCTCTGCTCTCTCGTCTGCCTGCCCACCCATCCATTGGCTCTCTCGCCCGCTGGGCTGCTGCAGAGAGGCCACCGCCTGGTACCGGGACGCAGCCCGGTGGTTGGGGACTCCCGCTGTATACCATAGTTTGTGGACTCTATAACTTTCCTGCAGACTAAACAATATACACTGATTTGGGTTATTTTTCACCAATGAAATGTAGCAGTATACATTTTGACCTACATTTAAAAAGAAAAATATTTTATTTGCAAAATTTTTAACAGAAATGAAGAAAATGTGGGGTTTTTTTTCAATATTTTCAGGCTTTTTTTAATTTATTTAGCAAAAAATAAAAATTCCAAAGGTGATTAAATGGCACTGAAAGAAAGCCTTATTTGTGTGAAAAAAATGATAACAATTACATATGGGTATTGTGTTGCATGACTGCGCAATTGTCATTCAACCTGTGACAGCATTGAAACCTGAAAATTGGCCTGGGCATGAAGGGAGTAAAAGTGTTTGGTATTGAAGTGATTAAAGTAACTGTACTAATTATTAGAAAGTGTAGAATTAAAATTTTTTACCACATTCCTGATATTTGGGTGTCTTTGTTTATATTTGTTCGTTACAATACTAAAACTGAAACTAAATATAGGAGCAACTATAGCTGGTTGTCCACTTTTGAGGTGGTAAAGAAATTATACAGACTGCCATAAAAGCATTCCAATCTTAAGATTACATCACTGCTGAGCTCTTCTGAGTGTACAGACATTACAATTAATAATAGTCACTCAGTTAACTAAACTGAAAAAAACATTGTCATATTTAACATCTTACAAACCCTAGTAGTTTAGTTCTTCAGGGGGTTAAAGAAAATCCCACTGGGCAGCTCTGGCCAGTCTTCATTGACAGGATAAAACAAAATTCCTTGCAATTATATTTTTGTGACTTTTACTTGATTGCTTCATTTTGGTTTACCATTAAACAGGTTAAGGGACCAATGGCTCACGCTCATCTCCATAAGCAGCTACTATTCCTCTATCCATGTGGCTGGTTCTTACACTTTAACCTTTCCCCCTGAATCAATAGCATTGTTACTATAACTGTACCATATGCTAGCTATAAAAAATGGAATTGCAACACAGGTAAAGTTCAGTGTTCCTGTGATGCCTTTAGACAACTAATGCCATTTCTGATAGGTGCGCTGTTAGGCCTCATGCACACTAGCATTTGTTTAAGCTTCTAGAAGCTGTTATTATCATTTTTCTGCTCCTAGAAGCTAAATAGTGTTATCCTATGTGTCCATGTACACTGTTATAGGCTATTAGCGTTTTCGAGCTTCAGCTTCTAGGAGCAGAAAAAAAAATGTTTTTGTAGAGTTTCTTGGAGCGTTTTTCCAGCAGAAAAATATGCGGAATGCTCCTAACTGCTTTTAAATGCTACTAAAATGCTACTAACAGCTTTTTTTTTTTTTTTAGCTTTTTCTTTTTTTTTCTTCATGTACTGCAAAACGCCAATAAAATGCTAATGCTCCTAAATGCTTCTAAAAGCTACTAAATGATAGTAGAAGCTGGCACCTATCAGTGCTGCCCATCAATGCCCATCAGTGCCGCCTATCAGTGCCCACCAGTGCCGCCTATCTGTGCCCATTGGTGCCACCTATCAGTGCCCACCAGTGCCACCTATCAGTGCCCACCAGTGCCACCCATCAGTTCTCATCAGTGCCACATATCAGTGCCCATAGGTGCTGATATTCCTCCCCACCACCCTCCTACTTTCTTTTTAACCCTTATCTCCTTTTCATTCCTGAATCCCCAGAGGCTATTGTTGTTATTACTGTATTTTCTCTATATCCTTCTATCTGAAATAACAGTATTTGTGTGCATTATTGTGAGATACTGCTGCTTATGTGACTCTGTCTGATCTTACTGCAGCATAATGAAAACACTTAATTTAAGGGAGAGAACTGTCATGTACAATGCAATACTAGCACTGTACAATCTTCTATTCACAATGCAGTTTCTGTATTGTGTCATACACAAATGTTCTCTTGTATTGCGATTTGTGGTTTTAATAATGATTACAAACAAAAATCAAATAAAAATTCCCAAGTCCTTATACAATTCTGGGGCTGCAGAAAGTCAATACAGTTATGCAATGACTGTCTGCATATATAAATCATGTATATTGCTATCATGTTAAAAGTAGATACATCAAAAGTCCACTGTTGATTATTGGGAAGAAAAAAGTTTGAAAGCATCTTAAGGCGTATTGCTTACCAATATCTGGTAAGTGTAGGTCTAAGGGGAGTGTCTCACGCGGTGCATCTTGGAGGTGGTATTTGCACGGTCAATATTGGAGATCAGGGACACCTCTATCCTACTGCTTTCGTCTCTTAACTTCACGGTGATTCATTCTGATGTGCGAACTGTCATCGATTGCTGCCACATGAAATATTGTGTACTAGCGCTGCTACAGATACTGGTTATTTATAAGAGACATTGGACTTTGATCTATCTACTTTTATCATTTTTAACTATTTTAGCAGCAGCTCAGCTGGAACCTATAGATTTGAGCATTTTGGCGCTGAGTATCGCAGGAGGGCTACCATAATTTTATTTATTATATTGCTATCATGTGTAGACAAATCTTGCCATAGATACAGAAAGCATTAAAGGAACTAGCTGTAAGCTGTTGTTGGCATTTTTTTTTTAGAAAGAATTGTAGTATTTACAGTTCATAAGACTGATGCTGATTGAGCATTCCATTAGGCCATGCTCTGTGTGGAGCAGAAGGAAGTCATAAATTTTAGTAGAACCCTATCTTTGTTTCCATCTACAAACAATATCCTTATGTATGTTAAGATATACAGAATGTATAAATGAATATGTCTTCTCAGGCCTGCAAGAAGAGCTGTGCTCAGACCAAAATGATCAAAAACTGTGGGTGCAGAATGTGGGAGTTCCCGGCACCCCCTGGAAGTGATGTACCTATATGTAATATCAGCGAACCATCTGTCGGTAAGTGCACATTCCTGGGATCTACAGGCAGCACATGATACATAACTCACTCTGAGTATCCTCCAACAGCCTGTTCCTCCGCTTTCTCTTTTAGATCACTGTGTGGAAATGTATGAATATAAACTATCCCATGATCAACTGAAATGCCATTGTCCTCTTCAGTGCCAGTGAGTATAAAAAAAGCATACAACTCTACATATTTTTGCAGACACCAAGGTTTGTTTAAAACATAATGTTAGTGTATTTTCAGCAAATACCCATGCTCAGATATCATAGTAGTATTTTGATTAGGGGTCTCAAAGTACCAGCCCGTGGGCCATTTATGGCCCGTGGAGCGATTACAAACGGCCTATAGGACTGATCCACCGGGATCAGGGCTGGACTGGCCTACCAGGATACCGGTATATTTCCCGGTAGGTTGCCTGCCCTGGGGCCGCTTTCAGCTGTGGCTGCAGCGGCAGTATCAGGAAACGGCTGTTGCCCCCAAAAATCGGGTCTGAAAGCCTGTGCGCGGGCGCACATAGCGTGTGCGCGCATGTATGCGTCAGCATTGGCGCCAAACGGCCCATTTAAGCAGACAGCACCCTGCAACCAGTGCTGTCCATTCTACGGCATTTGTGTGTGTGCTCCTGAGCAATCTGACTACCTGATTATCTATTCCTGTGACCCGGCTTGCCTTGACCCAGCTCTGACCTCTGCCTGCACTGACCTAGGCTTCCACGACCACTCTTCTGCCTGCTCCCTTTGTACCTCTGCTGCCAGCCCGTTAACAAACTTTGCCTGTGCCCGACTACTCTCTTGCCTGCTCCCTTGTACTGTACCTCCAGCCAGTTACTGACCCAGCCTGTACCACCATTCTTCCAAATAGCACGAGACCGGAGGAGTTACTTCATTTGTCACCGGTGACCAGTTCAACCCTCATGCCATCCTCACTCTTGAACCTCCTGTATGCTCTACCAGGGGTTCGCGAATCAGGGTCGCAAGAGAGGTTACCCCTGCATAAGTCAGACTCCACCACCGGGTACATGACAGTAACGGGCAGCCATGTCTGAGTCTGCACAGGGGGCCTCTCCTATGGACGATCTTTGTCTGCAGTTGGCCGGTCTGACCCAGGCCATCAAGACCCTACAGGAAGGGCATACCCGACTGGAGGAACGGGTGCAGGAACTCGCTTCAGTCACAGTCCCTGGGGCCAGTCAGTCCACTGCTCGCACCCTGGTGTCCCTGCCATCCGAACCCCGGGTTCCCCTGCCGGAGCAGTTTTCAGCCGACAGTACCAAATTCCTAGTATTTCACAATCCCTACAAACTTTACTTCACGCTCCAACCCCGCACCTTCTCCTTGGAGAACACGAAGGTGGGATTGGTCATTTCCCTGTTGTTGGAGGAACCTCAGTCCTGGGCGCATCGCCTTCTGAAATAGAAGCCTCCTGAATTCAGCAGCTTGATCCTGTTCTTCCAGGCCATGGCCTTGTTGTATGAAGACCCGCATCAAGCTGCCACTGCCGAATCAGCTCTCCACGCCCTCCAGCAAGGCCGCCATACAGCAGAAGATTGACACACCATGTGGAATGATGCAGCTCTCTGTCACCAATTTTGCCTGGGCCTTTTGGATCCCCTCAGGGATGAGCTAGCCCGTGTGGGAGTGCCACACACCCTGGATGCCCTAATCTATTTGTCAATTCAGATTGACAGGCGCCTCAGAGAGCGCAGAGCCGAAAGAGCGGCGGGATCCTCTCACCTCACCTGCATGCTACCCCGGGTCCCTAAATACCCCAGTCCAGGTTCACCGACCCCTGTGGCCACACCAGCTGGGTCTTCTTCGGCCGTCTTACCCCAGAAGAGAGACAACAGCGCTTAGGCAACCGCCTATGTCTATACTGCGGGGAGCCTGGACACGTGGTGAGAACTTGCCCTGCCAAGCTTGGTAAATGTTCACTTTCCTCCAGCGGTGACGTACCAACCTCCTCAAAAACCGCCACCCACCTCACTCTCCCCCTCTCCCTACAACTTCCCGGAAAGAGTCTCCTAGTTACCGCTATTATTGACTCCGGTGCTTGCAGCGGTTTCATCGATCAGACCTTCGCTGCCCAGCACCAGATCCCGCTGCGACCTAAATCCCATGGGATGGTCGTACGGTTAGCTGACGGCACTACCATCAAGTACGGTGTTGTCACAAATAAAACCTTCCCTATACCTGCCTCTACCCTGGATGGCAACCAGGAGATCCTGTTACTTGATGTCATTGCTTCTCCCCTGTTTCCGATCATCCTTGGCTTACCATGGCTACAAGCTCATAGCTCCTGTATCAACTGGGCTACCGGGGAGACCAAATTCCTGTCACCTTACTGCCTCCAGCACTGTTTCTTAGGAACTCAAGGACCTAACCCCACTCTGCTTAGCCTGGATACTGACCCTGACCCGGAAACCCGCCAGTCAGTTCCTTCTGTCTATCACCATGTCCTGGACGTGTTCAGTAAGAAGGGGGCTTAACAACTACCATCTCATAGGCCATATGACTGTCCTATTGAGCTCCTCCCAGTTGCTGAGGTCCCCTTTGGGAGGATCTTCCCTCTGACTGAGCTAGAGCTAGCGGCCCACTAGGCCTACCTGGATGAGAACCTAAAGAAGGGTTTCATCCGGCCCTCTACGTCTCCAGCCGGAGCTGGAATCTTCTTTGTGGAAAAGAGAGACCACACCTTAAGGCCTTGTATAGATTACAGGGAGTCAAAAACCGTTACTCCCTGCCTTTGGTCCCGGAACTCTTCCAGAGACTAGGAACGGCAAGGGTGTTCACGAAACTGGATCTCCGTGAGGCTTATAACCTGGTCCGCACCCGGTTTTGGCACTTTGAGTATTTGGTGATGCCCTTTGGACACTGTAATGCCCCAGCTACTTTTCAGCATTTCGTGAACGATGTGTTCAAGGACTATCTAGATCTCTTTGTCATCGTCTACTTAGACGACGTTTTGATATTCTCTCCCACCTTGGAAGAACACTGTAAACATGTGCCTGTGTCCTGAGTCCCCTTCGGCAACACGAACTCTATGCCAAAGCCGAGAAGTGCGAATTGGAACGCTCCAGTATTCCCTTCCTGGGACTTATCATCTCGTTCCCAGGCATTACCATGGATCCCCAAAAAGTCTCTACTATTCTTGAGTGGCCTGCTCCCACGGACAAGAAGAGAATCCAGCATTTTGTAGGCTTCGCCAACTTCTACAGGAAGTTCATCTGAGGATTTTCAATGATTATTGCGCCAATTACACAGCTCACCAAGTCCAACACATGGTTCTTGTGGACCAAGGAGGCCCAAGAAGCCTTTGAGACCTTGAAAGGTCTATTCACGTCAGCACCTATTCTGAAGCACCCGATCCTGCCGTACCCTTTGTCCTGAAAGTGGATGCTTCTGAAGTTGCTGTAGGGGCCGAGTTGTCACAGAGACAAGGAGCCAAGGCTGCCCTTCACCCAGTGGTGTTTTTCTCCCATAAGCTAACCTCACCAGAGAGGAACTATGACGTGGGAGATCGTGAGCTGCTGGCGATCATAGCCGCCCTGGAAGTGTGGCGCTATCTGTTAGAAGGAGCCAGGCACCCTATTTTGATCTTTACCGATCACAAAAATCTGGAGTATCTCAGATCAGCCAGAAGACCTCCTCAAGCCCGGTGGGCTCTCTTCTTCTTTCGCTTCCTCTTCCATGTTACGTACCGGGCTGGGTCGAGGTATTCCAAACCAGATGCCCTGTCCAGGATGTTCTGCAAACCGGGAGATTCCAAGATTCCTGACACGGTTCTGCATCCCAGGAACTTCTTACTAACACAGGGAGAATTGCTGTCTCGCATGAGGCAATCTTAAGCTAAGACACCCAGGCCAGCCATCCCCAGTCTGATAACAAGAGATGGGTTACTGTGGCAAAAGAACAGGCTCTTCGTACCTGAAGATCAACGCTTATCCATTCTGGCATCTTGTCGCGACCATAAATTAGCTGGTCATTTCAGAGTTTGCAAGACCACTGAACTCTTATTACAGTCATTTTGGTGGCCCCAGGCAGAGGAATACTGTCGGAAATATGTTGGCTCCTGCCCCACATGTCATGTGCCCAGAACAAGAACAGCAAAACCAAGGCATGGGGGCTACTAAAACCACTTCCTGTACTTGAATGAGCATGGTCAACAATTTCCATGGATTTCATTGTGGAACTTCCATCATCCCAGGGGTATTCTACAATCTTTGTGGTCGTGGACCATTTAACCAAACTGGCGTACTTTTTGCCCATGAAGGGCACACCATCACCCGCTGAGACGGAGTGCCCTCTAACATTGTTTCTGATCGCGGAGTCCAGTTTGCATCCAAGTTCTAGCAAGTAGAGATGAGCGAACTTCTAGAAGTCCGGGTTCTGCTGGTTCGGCCGAACTGCGGGACAAAGTCCGGGTTCGGGTCCGGACAGAGCCCGAACTTTGTCCCGGACCCTGAACCCCATTGAAATCAATGGGGACACGGACTTGTAGGCACAAAAAAGGCTGTAAAATAGTCCTGGAAGGTCCTAGAGGTCTGCAAAAGGAAGGAAATGGGGGTAAGGGTGGGACAAGTGACCTACAAAGAAATGGGGACAGGGAAATAACTTTAAATATTTAAAAAAAAAAATAAAAACATAAAAAATGCAAAAACGGTTTCATTTAAAGTGACACACAGACTTTAAATAATTTTGCAGAACAGATGTGCAGTTATTCACGGTTTCATTTAAAGTGACACACAGACTTTAAATAATTTTGCAGAACAGATGTGCACTTATTCCCGGTTTCATTTAAAGTGACACAGACTTTAAATAATTTTGCAGAACAGATGTGCACTTATTCCCGGTTTCATTTAAAGTGACACACACATTTTGCAGAACAGTGATATGGGTTCTCCCGGCTTATTTATACTTTCTTGACACAGTTTGAAGATGATTTTAGAACAGTTCTATGGCCTCTACTGTTAATTAATACTTTTCAGACCCAGTTTGAAGATGATCCCCATTCACCTCCATTTTTGCTTTTTTATGTTTTTATTTTTTAAAAAATATTTAAAGTTTTTTTTCCTGTCCCCATTTCTTTGTAGGGCACTTGTCCCACCCTTACCCCCACTTTCCTTCCTTTTGCAGACCTCTAGGACCTTCCTGGGCTTTTTTACAAAATTTTTAAGAATTTTCATTAAAATTACCAGAACCCCGGACCCGAACCCGGACTTTTTTTGAAAAGTCCGGGTCCCGGACACCCCAAAGTTCGGTACGGACCCGAACTTTACAGTCCTGGTTCGCTCAACTCTACTAGCAAGCTCTGTGTTCTTCTCTGGATATCGAACTTGCTCTCTCATCGGCTTACCACCCACATACCAACGGCCAGACTGAAAGAACTAATCAAACGCTTGAGCAATATTTGTGCTGCTTTTCTTCATACTCACAGGATGACTGGGCCTCTCTGCTGCCGTTGGCCAAATTTGCCTTTAATAATACAGTTCACTCAGCCACTAAGCAATCCCCATTCCTGGCCAATTACGGCTTTCATCCAACCCTCATTCCTACGTACAACTCGGAAGGCATGGTACCCGCAGTACAGGAAATAACTAAATTCCTGGAAGAAAATAATAAATTGTTGCAGGAAACCTTGGCCCAGACTCAACAGCAACATAAGGAGACTTTCGACAAGGGGAGAGTTGGATCTACAACCCGGAGAGCAAGTCTGGCTCGCTACAAGGAACCTTAAGCTAGCTTGCCCGTCAAGAAAATTGGGACCCAGGTACATTGGACCATTCCGGGTGAAGAGAAAGATTAACAGAGTGGCATATGAGCTGGAGCTTCCATCATCCCTGCGGGTCCATCCAGTTTTTCACGTGGCTCTGTTGAAGCCTGTGGCCCCAGATCCTTTTCCTGGGCGGAAGACAGGCCCACCAGGGCCAATCTTGGTAGATGGCGAAGAGGAATTCGAAATTGAATCCAACCTGGACTGCAGGAAGAGGAGTATTCAATACTTGGTGAAGTGGAAGGGTTACGGCCCCGAAGAGAACTCCTGGGAGCCTGAAGCCAACATACACATGGATGAGCTTATCCAATCGTTCAAGGAGAACAACCCTGATAAGCTTGCCTGGTCGGGCATCTGAAGGCTGCCCCTTGGGGGGGGGGCAATATCAGGAAATGGCTGTTGCCCCCAGAAATCGGGTCTGGAAGCATGTGCGCGGGCACACGTAGTGTGTGTGCACCTGTGCGCGCGTCTGTGCGCCTGTGCGTGTATGCACCGGCATTGGCGCCAAATGGCCCATTTAAGGGGACAGCACCCTGCAACCCGTGCTGTCCGTTCTACAACATTTGTGTGTGTGTTCCTGAGCAATCTGACTACCTGATTATCTGTTCCTGTGACCCGGCTTGCCTTGACCCTGATCTGACCTCTGCCTGCACTGACCTAGGCTTCCACGACCACTCTTCTGCCTGCTCCATTTGTACCTCTGCTGCCAGCCCGTTAACAAACTTTGTCTGTGCCCGACTACTCTCTTGTCTGCTCCCTTGTACTGTACCGCCAGCTAGTTGCCGAGCCAGCCTGTACCACCATTCTTCCACCTAGCACAAGACCAGAGGAGTTACTTCAGTTGTTATCGGTGACCAGTTCAACCCTCGTGATATCCTCACTCCTGAACCTCCTGTCTACTCTACCAGGGGTTCGCGAATCAGGGTCGCAAGAGAGGTTATCCCTGCATAAGTCACATTTTACCACCAGGTACGTGACAGGCAGGGCCGATCCTGGGTGGGTGCACAGAGTGCACCGCGCCCAGTCGCCTCAACCTGGAGCAGAGGGGGAGCGCCAAAGTGCCAGAGTGCTCCCCTACCTCCTCCTCTTCTTGTGTACGTCACACACAGTGGGGATCTCCAGCTGTGTCATGGAGCTTGGGTCTGGATTGTTCGGCGCCGCTGTAACAAAGTCCTGCCTCCTAGGCCGGCTCCTGTGATTGGCAGCACACTGATCCAATGCCGAGAATTGAATCAGTGTGACGTGTATCATAGGAGCCGGTCTAGGAGGCGCGACTTTGTTACAGTGGCCGCCCGGGCAATTCAAATCCAAGCTCCATGGCACAGCAGGAGATCGCCGCTCTGTGTGATCCAGGCACTGGTAGGCTGCATTTGATGGGAACTGGTGAGGCTGCATTTGATGGGCACTGGTGAGGCTGCATTTGATGGACACAGTGAGGCTGCATTTGATGGACACAGTGAGGCTGCATTTGGTGGGCACTGATAAGGCTGCATTTGATGGTCACAGTGAGGCTGCATTTGATGGGCACAGTGAGGCACACTTTTGGTGGGCACTAATAAGGCTGCATTTGATGGTCACAGTGAGGCTGCATTTGATGGGCACATTGAGGCTGCATTTGATGGGCACAGCGAGGCTGCATTTGATGGGCATAGTGAGGCTGCATTTGATGGGCACTGATAAGGCTGCATTTGATGGGCACTGGTAGACTGCATTTGATGGGTACTGGTGAGGCTGCATTTGATGGGCGCAGTGAGGCTGCAGTGACTGGTAGCAAGCAGTAACTACCACTGTATATAGTTTAATGTTGTTTTTGAAGTGTGAAAGTTTGCATGCGACCCCCATGGGATATGAAAACTTGTCCAGTGGCCCTGAGTTTGAGATCCCTGGTTTAGGTGAAAGCCATTTTGCTTTGACACCCCATTGTACTAGCCTTGGGCTGTTTATTTACATGATTGTACAGATTGTAATGGGTACTAATAGTGGCTAGTCAGAGCCCCTGCCGAGATTAAATGTGAACGCCAGACAAACTAAGGCTAATTACACATATGACAAACATATAAGGGATCACTTTCACCTGCTCATTTGTATGAGAAAAAAAAACACTTTCCTACCATTCACAATCCTCTGTAGAATGTACACTGAGCTGTGCATGAGTAGATTCATTTTGGAACTGTGTGCCGGGATGTCAGCATTGGCAAACGACCTTGCAGGCAGCAGACCATTGAAACAGAGGTAAGTATTTTGACTTTAGTTCCATTTTAAAGCGAAGTTCACCTTTGTTCACATTTTTTTCTAAATCCCAGCTCTCCTATGTACCAATGTAGCATTAATGTACTTCTTTTGCAAAAATATCAAGGCTTTAATTCTACAGACACCTCACTGTCTTCATGGGTGTTTCAAAACACATATCCATCACTTCTGCCTTACTTCCTGGGCAGACTATAAGTCACGACACAGGAATGACTTGACCAGCTGACCTTATTAGCACACACCCTGCATCATCCACCCTCCTATCTACCCATCCATTTCCAGGTGCGTGTTTTTTAAATGAAATGCAATCAATCAGTGATCGCCCTTTCACTAAATACACACATTTTTTTCTCCTACCTTAACTTTAATCTTGTATAGATCATTAATTTGGCATTTTGAAGTGCGCAGGATATGAGAGATGAGATAACAGCCTATATAGATAGAGCTGTAGTACTGAAAACAGTAGACGTGTGCCCTGGGTTTTGTATGGCTCAGCATACACTATATTATCTGATTGTACAATCCCCTTCAGATCTACCATCAACTATGTAGTGCAAGGGCCTGCCTGATTGGATACAGAGTGATTGGCTAGAGGTGTTTCTTCCTATTATATAAATTTGGTAAATCTAAAGGAGATTGTACAATTAATTAGATTGTATAGTGTATGGCGACCATTATACACCTAAAATTACTAGTTGCGCTTTCAGTGCCATTAATTGTTAACACCACACCAAACACAGAAGTAAACACACATTATGCCATGTGAAAAAATTAGTGGCAATTGCTACAATACGCACAGTAAAAAACACGCAACCCACAACACGCCAAAATATCCCGCGAGGCACATGTAGAGCTGCCCACTGAAATCAACAGGCTACCCTATGCGTGTCATGGGGAAAACAAGTCACAAAATGTTTTCTCCCACAATGCTAGTTGTGAATGGGTCCTAGAAGATAAATCGGTGCAGTAACACAAGAACAATGAGGCTCCATTCACATCTGTGTGTTTCCTTACATTTTAAAAATGCGCTGCACCAGAAATCACAGTAAAAAACACACCAAGCTCTTCTCTAAAATAAAGTTCTGAAGCTTCTTTGGGGCGATTGTTGCATGTATGGTTCATTTAGGTGGATGGGCTGCCCTTTGTGTGATGAGTGAAAATTCTCCAAAAGGACCCCCCCCACATAAAAAATATAACACATGTGGGAATGTCAGTTCCCACTATGCAGAGATGTGAACGGGACTTGAGTGTTTCTGTCCACCCTCTCCTATGTACTTGTATAAAGATGCCCATACACTATGTAATCTGATTGTACAATCTCTGTACAATTTTGTTTAGATTTAACAGAACTATGGATTAGGCCCGCGGATCGAGTCAAACTTTCGCCCGTTTTATTGAATTTAGAACATTATGGGGCGTTCACAGCGCGGAGCGCCCCATAATGTCCATGGGAGGGCTCCCGCCGTCTGCCCGCTGTTTGTTATGACAGTTTATTTATATGGAAAAGCGGGGCCACCCGGCAATGTAAGCAAGTGACCTGCCACTTCTGACATCATGTGACGTGGGTCATGCACATACCTCACTGAGTGGTCCTGCCCTGCCATATAAATAAACTGTCATAACAAACAGCGGGCAGACGGCGGGAGCCCTACCATGGAGGAGCAGCTGTTGCGTTTTTTTTTTTTTTCGTGTCCTTTGCTCGCCATGATTGACGATGGATTACAACGGGGGACACTTATTTTTATTTTTTAAAAATGGACTTGTCCCTAATTGTCTCCTGTGGTTTTTTCTTTTTTTTGACACTTTTGGTGAAGTAGTGGGGGTACGATGTACCCGATACTAATTCACATAGGGGGCGGGTCGGGATGTGGGGGCTTCCAGATTCTGATAAGCCCCCCGCCTGCAGACCCCCACAACCACAGCCCAGGGTTGTGAGAAAGAGGCTCTGTGCCCCCTGCCCCAAAGCACCCATTCTCCCCATGTTGAGGGCATGTAACCTGGTACGGTTCAGGAGGGGGTGGCACTCGCTCGCGCCCTCCATCCTAGCCGGCCAGGCTGCATGCTCGGATAAGGGTCTGGTTTGGATTTTAGGGGGACGCGGGGTTCCCCTTAAAACCCAAACCTGACCTGAAGGGCCTGATATGAACTGGGGGGGTTCCCTACGCAATTTTCAGTTATTTTTCTGTATATTGCAGGGAGCAATACATTACAGCCGCGATAATAAATTACAATTTTTCCTTCACAAATATCATTTTGCTATGGCTATGTTCTAAACATCACAGAGATACGCCGTTTTACAGGCAGACTAAAGGGATCCCCCAGGCACATTATTTAAAGGAATATTTCATTTTTATTGTTTCACTTTAGCATTAATAAAAGCACTGCTCCCGAAAAAAGGTCAATTTTAAAAACTTTTTTTGCATTGATACATGTCCTATAGGGCAATAACGTGCATATGATTTTAAATGTTCGGGCCCATAGACTTTAATGGTGGTCGAATGTTCGCACAAATTTTTTGCCTGTTCACATATTCTGGTGCAAAACTGAACCGGGGGTTGTTCGCCCATCCCTAACTAGGAGTACCCACCTATCTATCCTTTCACTCTGTATCCAATCACAGGCCCTTGCACTGCAGCATTGATGGTAGATCTGAAGGAGATTGTACAATCAGATTGTATAGTATATGTTGAGTTTTACAGAACCCAGGGCACACTTCTCCTGTTTTCAATACTGCAACTCTATCCACATAGGCTGTTATCTCATCTCTCATTACCTGCACACTTCAAAATGCCAAATGAACGTTCTATGCAAGATTAAAGTTAAGGTAGGAAAAAAAAAATGATGCCTGTGTATTTAGTGAGAACAGTGATCACTGATTGATTGCATTTCATTTAAAAAACGTGCACCTGGAATGGGTAGGTAGGTAGGGGGATGATGGTGCAGGGTGTGTGCTAATAAGGCCAACTGGTCAACTCCTTCCTGTGTCATGACCTATAGTCTGCCCAGGAAGTAAGGCAGAAGTAATGGAGAAGTGTTTGGAAACATCCATGAAAGCAGTAAGGTAAGGATCTGTAGAATTAATGGAAAGCTTTAATATTTTTGCAAAAGTGCATTAATGCCATATTGGTACATAGGGGAGCTGGGATTTAGAAAAAAAGTGAACAAATGTGAGCCTTTATATATATATATATATATATATATATATATTGGTGTCCTCGCTCTAAGCCCCAGTCTGCTGACTGGACAGTGACAGCACAGCAGCAAACTAATGATAATATCACTCTGCTCCCTCTGCTCTTTCCTCTGCACAGCACACTCCTTGTCAATGCATTTTCAATGCCCATTCCTCTCCCAGAATGAGTGATGCTATACAAAGAATTGTAAGAAGTAATACAAGGTCGAAATTGGGTACTTTTCACAATCTGCATTAAAAATACATTTAATGATTTAAAGTATTTATAAACACAGGACCCTGCATTCACTATATCTGGCCTCCCACAGTACACAGAACATGGAAATGCAATTATTTTAGTAAATATAAACTGCTAAACGCCTTTTCTCATCAGCAGTATATAGCAATCTTGTTGTGACTTCTATCAGTGTCTGGTTAAAGCTTGTAGGAGGAGTTTCCCCCCCAAAAAAAAATAAATAGACTCTCTAGCAATACACACCAAACTGAGCATGTGCAGAGTGCCCTTAAGGCTTTGTTCAGCAGATGGATTGAGGATAGTAAGAAAAGGGGAGAATCAGAGAAGACAGAATCAAACAGACTTTTTACACAATGTGGAGGATTAACCCCTTAGGTTCCACAGTGAGTATAAAAAGCATGCTTTACTGCAGATACTGGCTGATTTTACTGTTGTGGGTTTAGTAACACTTTAATAATGAATACTAGGCTGTGTTTGTCTGTTTTATTTTTTATATCTGCCTGGAGTTCAGCTTCATGGATAAACCAAATAGAGATTATCACTTTTTTAGAATTCCCAACATTTGTCACCTGGAGGCAAACTGCTGTTGGAGGGTCCACTCAATCCATTTTGTAGCTTGGTGGGGGGAATCTGATGGGGATTTAGAGACACTAGTTCTCCACCAGGTCTGCTCCCCTTGCGATTGACAGCAGGCAGTGGGTGATTTCATTGATTCCTTTAACCACTTCAGCCCCGGAAGGATTTCCCACTTTAGGACCAGAGCACTTTTTGCGGTTCGGCACTGCGTTGCTTTAACTGACAATTGCGCAGCCGTGCAACATTGTACCCAAACAATATTGGCATTCTTTTTTTCCCCACAAATAGACCTTTCTTTTGGTGGTATTTGATCACCTCTACATCACTACTGGTCACCGCTATAAACAAAAAATAGCGACAATTTTGAAAAAAAAAATCAATATTTTTTAGTTTTTGCTATAACACATGTCCAAAAAAAATATATTTATTCATCAGTTTTTATATATTCTACATATTTGTGGGTAAAAAAATTGCAATCGGCGTATATTGATTGGTTTGTGCAAAAGTTGCTGCGTTTACAAACCATGAGAATTCATTTTTTTTTACTAGTAATGGTGGCGATCTGTGATTTTTAGCGGGACTGCGACATTGCGACGGACATGTCAGACATTTTTGACACTTTTTTGGGACCAATGATATTCATACAGCGATCACAGCTAAAAAAAACACTGATTACTGTGTAAATGTGATTGGCAGGGAAGGGGTTAACCTGTAGAGGGCAATGAAGGGGTTAACTGTGTTCCCTGTGTGTGTTCTAACTGTATGGGGGCTGGGCTTCCAGGGACATAACAGAGCTAACTGATCCTGAACACAGGGATCAGTAAATCAGTGTCATGCTGTCTGTCAGGGAAACCCTGTTTACAACGGCGGTTTCTTGTTCTTCCTCTCTCACAGGCGTTCATGCTCTCCTGTGCTCAAACAGTAGTGTGATGGCAGTGAAAGTGGCCGTAGTTCCAAGATAGTGCACAGGCCTTGCTGCCCTCCAAGGGTCAGGGGGCACCCAATAGAAACACTGTAAAAGAAAGAGGAGGGAGCACCAGCCTTTACCCAAGTATAGTTATTGAAATTGAAAGATAAAAAACATACTCACAAACAAATGAGTTTAAAACAGCATGTCAAAGTCCGCAATGGACAAACAGCAACCAGGTCTCCAGGACTCCATGACTATGTCCAGCCCACCGGAGGACCTTCAAGATAGCTCACACATTTTGAGGGACGATCCCCTCTTCCTCTGAGCCAGTCTCTACTGTTACATTAACACATTTGTATAGCAAATAGGTCACATCAAATGTCCTAAAGATCCCTCCCATCAGTGGGTAGGGATGGGAGTGGTTCCAAACCAAACCACACCCTAATGTCTGATGACACATAGGTCCAGAAAAGTGATAATAACAGCAACAATGATAACAGTATTAGCAATAAAATAAATACTGATGGTGTCAAATCATAATACAATGTCATATCAGAAGACCACAAGGCTCCGTTCACACAGGGGCGACTTGCGCTCCGACTTGAGTCGCCTCAAGTCGCTCCAAGTCGCTTGACATCTAAAATCCCATTTAAATAAATAGGAGCCGTTTTAATGTACACTACTGAGCCACTCCGACTTCAAAAAAAGGTTCCTGCACGACTTCAAGGCGACTTCAATCCAACTTGTGCCCAAAGAAGTCAATGCAAGTCGCCTCCAAGTCAGACCCCCCATCTTAATGCAAGTGACTTTATAGTGAAAAGAAAAGAATTTTATTTGGGGCAGCCCCTTCCTTCCCTTTTGTGATTGGCCACAGGCAAAGTTGCCTGGCATAAGTCGTGTTGTAAGTCGCCTGAAGTCGTGCCGAAGTCGCGCTGCAATTGCCTAGCAAAGTCAGATCGCCCCTGTATGAACGGAGCCTTAGATCAGGTGAGCCAAAATAAACAGTCAAATAAATTCATTAAGCAACAATAAATAGATAGATAAGCACATAGATGAATAAAAGAGTCTGCGAAAGCTGGAATAACATATCACCCACATAAGGAGAGCATCCATGCATAAAACAGGATATTCACAAATGAAAAAGGAATAATAATAATAGTAATAAGGGATACTAAATAGAGAAATTGATGGGAGACTGATGTATAAAAATATATATGTGTGTATATATATAAAAAACAAGAATATTTATATGTAAATAAAATATAATAAATAAATAAACAATATATATATATATATATATATATATATATA
>BLSH010310142.1:659053-672945 GCA_018402905.1 Glandirana rugosa
CCCCCATTTCACACAGACCCCCCCATTCAGTAAAGACCCCCCATTTAGTGCATCCATAATGTACGTACCTTAGTTCAGTGTGGGGCATGCACAGCAGTGCCCCTCCTCCTCCTGTGTAGATGTATACAGAGAGGAGGGAGAGACGGCTTCACTATGCTCGCTGTGTGAGACAGGAGGGACAGTTCAGAGCCTCAGACAGCCCTCGGCTGCGAGAGATGCAGATCGTCAGTGCCGTGGTATTGCTCTGGGAACAGGCTGTGCCGATGGGTGTCACCCGGGTGCGGCCTGCTCCCCCTTGCAACGCCTCTGCAACCGGCCCTGCTCGCTGACCGAGACGGACCCAACTTCACTGTATGTACAGAGTCGGGTCTGTCCGGATTGCAACAGTGTTCGTGACCCCCTGGAAATCGGCAATCGAACCCCCAGGGGGTCGCAACCCATGGGTTGAGAACCGCTGGTCTAGAAGGTCCTCCGGTGCTGGAACATAGTCCTGGTGACATGGTTGCTGTTTGTCCATTGCGGACTTTGACATGCTGTTTTACACTCATTTGTTTGTATGTTTTTTGTCTTTCAATTTCAATAAATATACTTGGGTAATGCGCAAGGCTGGTGCACCTTCTTCTTTCTTTCACAGGAGGGCAGTATGCTTGGGGCAAACATAGATCTATAATCAGACAAAAAAAAACGTTTTACAAAAATCATATACTGTATAAATAAAAAAAATTGGGTTCAATGGACCACTTGGCCTTTTTTTTATTGCCAGCACAGTTCTATGTTTCTTAACCTCCCTGGCAGTATTCCCGAGTGGGGCTCGGGGTTAATATTGTGTACCAAGAGCGGTAACCCCAAGCCACCCTCGGGATTGCATCGCTGGATCCAGGGGACAAGATAAGTAACGCTGCCTGGATCCAGCAATGCGATCCCGAGTGTGGCTTGGGGTTACCACTCTTGGTACACAATATTAACCCCAAGCCCCACTCGGGAATACCGCCAGGGAGGTTAAGAACAGTGCTGGCAATAAAAAAAAGGCCAAGTGTTCCATTGAACCGTGGACTGTGTCCTCCGCCCGATGCCTGTGTGATGCCGGGCTCTGTTCCCTGGGAGCATCGCGTCGCACGGGGGCGGAGCCTGGCGGCAAATTCAAAAAGTAAAACACACAGTAAACGTACAGTACACTGTAATCTGTAAGATTACATTACTGTATGAAATCATTTCACATCCCCTTTGTCCCTAGTGGTTTGTCCAGTGCCCTGCATGCACTTTTATAATATATATGCCATTCTTTCTGCCTGGAAACTTGAGAATGTCCATGGCATCCAAAAAGTGTCCCTTTACGTCAAAAGTGTTGATCAGCTAGAAAACACTGATAGTAAATAAGAATCATTTGCAGAATTGAGTGATACTGATTTTTGGGGAAATTTATCATCAGACACTGAAAGTGACGACAGCAACAATTCTGCAACTGAGCAAATTTCTGTGTTTTTGGTTTGATTACATTATAGAATACATTTTATTACTATTATATTATTATTTTTGATAATTATTTATAGTTATTTATTATATTATAATTTATGATTTCATGTTTCAAACTTTAACATACCCGGGATGTCTACTAGACTCTTGTTTGGACAGATTTAAGTGAGTTATTCCTAAGAATTACAGACCTACAATATAAAACGCCAAATTTCCATGCAAAATAATGGTACCGCTTTCAGCACCAAAAATCTGAAATAATCATACCGCCAGGGAGGTTAAACAAAACACAAAATATACCGGTTTGATGATATACCTTGTAATGTTATTTGATATGACAGTATATTAAGTAAGTTTTCATTTATTGCTAGGGAAGAGATCTTTCAACTCACGCTGTCTTCATCACAATGGCCAAGCAGCAAATATTTGGTAAGTTTACCTTAAACATACAGGATATAAAGCATTTTACTAAAGCATAAAAAGTACTCTAAGGTGATAATGCCTGATTGGCGCTAACAGGCTGTTTTTTGCAGCATCTCTAACTTCCAGGTGCTGCGTGCAGGTAGGTCATTAAAGTCTACTAGGATTTGCGCTGCATGGACACAGCCATTTGTCCTAATGTGACAGGCGTGTGGGTGAGCAGCCATGAACACACAGTGTCAGATGCAGTTATTGTTCAGGTGTTCAGACAACCACAGGCTTTACGGCTGTCTGGATACAATAGGATTCCTCCATTCACACTGTTTTCACGGATGGAGGAATTTATTTGATTTCTTTCATTCAACCGGCGGGCTGAATGAGAGGAATCTACACATGTATGACATGCATTGGTAGATAAAGTGAAACTGGGTTCCCTGTGACATCCCAATCATGTGTGAGGAAATTTAAAAACAGGATTTTTTCTAGAACCTAATTGGGTATTCAAAGTGAGCATGTTTCCTTTGTTTACTAACATTCACTTTTAAAACGTGGACATTTACTAAGTGAACAGTCTCTGCTCCTTTGGTGAATTTACAGTTTTCTGTCGTTTTTTGCAGCTCTCCATGTTAGTCAATGGCCCCATAAAAACGCCAACGTTTTTAGCTGTAGAGGGCGTCTGCGTTAGTGAGCTGAAACTAGAACCCACGGTCAGCGCGTTCTGAGGCTGTAACGTTTTGGCGTTTTTTGGCGCCGATGCTGCAAAATGCTCACTAACGCCCACCAACGCCATACCGACGTTAACCAGCGTTTTTTGAGGCCGACGTTTTTAGGTTAAAAAATAGCAGAGGATTTTTTTTTTTTTTTAAAGACGCCGATGCTCACTAACGCTCACTAACGCTGATGCATAACGCCCAAAAACACCGATTTTCTTTTTCCCTGACGTCGGGCCCGATGTTTTTCTTATTTTTAAGATACGCCCGTGTGTATGAGGCCTTAATCTCTGGCTCCTAGAATGTTAAATGGAAATATAGGTGGACCTACACCTCTTCACTGTGAGTGAAGAAATTTGTTTGTAAGCTGAAAGCCAAAGAATTGCTAGTCACGCAGGTAGGGGCTTTCGACTTTACTCTAGCTTATAGTGGAGCTCCAGCTCCCCCACCAAAAAATTAAAAGTCAACAGCTATAGGGATCCCACGATGGCGGCACCCAAGCCAATTTTTCAATGCTGCGCTTTGTGAATGGCCCAGCGGCGGGGGAAGGAAGAGGGGAGCCGAACTTCCAAGTGACTTTGTCGTGGCAAAGTCACCCAGAAGTGGGACCTCCCCCCCCGAAAGGTGTCAAATGTGGCAGTGGAGGGGGGGAAGCAAACAAGCGGAGCTTCCCCTTTTGGGTGGAGCTCCGCTTTAACTGATCTGCATGCTTGTTCCAGGTCAGAGACTCAGAAAGTGATGAAGTAGTTCAAAGTAATGCTGTAGCTAGGCAACTACCATCATCAGAAGGAGATCAGCAATGGTATCCTCTGTTATTCTCTCAGTAAAAGTTCTCCTTCTAAAAATGCTGGTTGCTTGGCTCTAATGCTAATACATTGGCTTTGGTCATTTCTGAGTTATTGATCTGGAGACAGTATGTAGGTCAGATGGTCTGACTTCACTTTCTGATTTTACTTGCTGCATAATTATTTCTGGTCAGTGACTTACAAACATATACAACATATTAAAGTAAAATACCGTCAAAACCTCTAGAGTTTTAAAAAAGTATGTCATCATGAATGCCTACACATTTCTACCAGTATAAATTTCCTTTAAAAGGACAACATGGAAATTACTTGCTGAATCCCCCAATTTTAAGATGGGGGGCACCAGACCCTGCCCTTCCTTTTTGACCCCTCCCACTTCTCATGAGCCCCACCCTGTATAGATTCCACCCATTGTTTCAGGAGTATACAGCCCAGCATCACTAGACAGGGTATACAGCATCGCCAGATAGGAGTATATACACCATCGCCAGAGGAGTATATAACATCCCCAGAGTAGTATATAGCATCACCAGAGGGGTATATACAGCATCACCAGAGGAGTATATAGTATCACCAGAGTAGTATATAGATTTACCAGAGGGGTATATACAACATCAACAGAGGAGTATATACAGCATCACCAGAGGAGTATATAGCATCACCAGAGGGGTATATAGGCATCACCAGAGGAGAATACAGCATCACCAGAGGAGTATATAGCATCACCAGTGGAGTATATAGCATCACCAGAGGAGTATATACAGCATCACCAGAGGGGTATATGCAGCATCACCAGAGGGTTATATGGTATCACCTGAGGGGTATATAGTATCACCAGAGGAGTATATAGCATCACCAGAGGGGTATATAGTATCACCAGAGGGGTATATAGTATCACCAGAGGAGTATATAGTATCACCAGAGGAGAATATAGCATCACCAGAGGGGTATATAGTATCACCAGTGGGGTATAGAGTATTTTATTTTTATTTATTTTTTACATTCACATCAGTCCCTACCCTCAAGGAGCTTACAATCTAAAGTTCCTAATTCACATTCATACATACACATACTAGGGCTAATTTAGACAGGATCTAATTTACCTACCAGCATGTCTTTGGAGTGTGGGAGGAAACCGGAGTACCTGGAGGAAACCCACGCAGGCACAGGGAGAACATGCAAACTCCAGGCAGGTAGTGTCATGGTTGGGTTTCGAACTAGCGACCCTTTTGCTGCGAATGTGCTATCCACTACACTACCCCAGGGCTCGCGGCACTGACAGCACCCCCCCAGGGCAGTCGGGACATCAAAGTCCCGCACCTACCCCATCTAGTAGCGGCTTGTCCGGCGAGCGGGGAGTGGCTTGGCTTCGGCCATACATTCCCCTTCTCCTCTAAGAAAGGCGTCCAATGGGATCGCCTGTCTTCTACGCCAATTGGGAAACCGGTAACATACCCGCGCTTCCTGATTGGCGGAGAGGCGGTTCAGTGTTGGAAAGTCAAATATTTATTTGCCTTTCTAAGGGCTTGTGGCGCCACGCTCTGCCCCACAAGCCACTCTATGTTGAAGCCTATTAGAGCCTATAGTTCTAATGAGATGCTTCGCAGAAACCCCTTGCCGCGGTAATTTAAGCGGCTGACGTCCTGAAAGGGGGCATGAATCGGGGGTGGTCGCAGGCAGCCATGGATAGATTCTTTCTATGCATGAATCTATCCATAGCATATAGGGGGTGGCGAGGACAGAGGGGGCGGCGCCCGTGTGGCCTTAATGGATGGGCCGCCCCTGCCATGAACAGTGTTAAAGGCTAAGTTCACCTCTGTTCAATTTTATTTATCTAAATTCCAGCTTCCTTATGTAACCATATAGCATTAATGTAATTATTTTGCAAAAATAAAACAGCTTTCCATTAATTCTACACCAGCTTACCTCACTCTCTTCATAGCTGTTTAACCACTTCAGCCCCGGAAGGATTTACCTTCTTAACGACCAGGGCATTTTTTCCAATTTAGCACTGCGCTGTTTTAACTGGTAATACCCAAACTAAATTTGCATCCTTTTTTCCCACAAATAGAGCTTTCTTTTGGTGGTATTTGATCACCACCTTAGTCATATATTTTTGCCAAAATGCATTTAGCCACATGTTTCAGGTACAAAAAAAGTCAATAAGCATATATTTATTGGTTTACATAAAAGTTATAGCTTTTACAAACTAGGGTACAGTTTCTGGAATTTATGTAGCTTTTATTTTATGACTTTAATTTCCTGAGGTGCTCTAATGGAAGGGCAGTACAAAACCCCCCAAATGACCCCATTTTGGAAATTAGACACCCCAAGGAATTTGCTGAGAGGCATGTTGAGCCCATTGAATATTTTATTTTTTTGTCACAAGTGATTGAAAAATGACAAAAAAAAAATTACACAAAGTTGTCATTGAAATGATATGTTGCTCACACATGCCATGAGTATATGTGGAATTACACCCCAAAATACATTCTGCTGCTTCTCCTGAGTACAGGGATATCACATGTGTGAGACTTTTTGAGAACCTAGCCGCATACAGGACCCCAAAAACCAATCACCACCTTTAGGATTTCTAAGGGCGTAAACTTATGCCTTCACCCCACACTACCTATCACAGTTTCGGAGGCCATGAAATGCCCAGATAGCACAAAATCCCCCCCCCCCCCCAAATGACCCCATTTTGGAAAGTAGAGACCCCAAGCTATTTGCTGAGAGGCATGTTGAGCCCATGGAATATTTTATTTTTTTTGTCGCAAGTGATTGAAAAATGACAAAAAAGGAATAAATTACACAAAGTCACCAAGTGTTACTGCAGTGCTGGTTGAAAGACCAGAGTGTACTAGGCCGCTGGTGCTTGCCAGTTAACCAGAAGGATGAGCGGCGCTAGTACTGGTTCTCTGCTCCATACGAGAGCCCTGTGGTTCTTGCACCTCAACAACAGCAGAACAGGGTTGGGTACACCTGACCTTAGCAGGGACCACAACTCCGTTGTCATAGCTATCTGTCAGGGTGCCGCTGCTGTCTACGGGTTCGTATGCTGAGCCTGAATCTGACAATGGAGCTTCCCCATTGCTCTCGTCTGTCATGCTCAGCATTGCGTAGGCCTCTTCACTAGTGTACCTCGGATTGGACATGTTGGGCTCTAAATTTATAGGTACACTAGTGTGACTCACAGGCAAAAAAGCGCACCTGGTTGTCAGAGCCTGCTTCAAATCACTACCAAAATCACTGTCAGCATTCGCAGGGATCAGGCGTGAATTTTGCATACACTGCAGATATGTGTGTTGTGTTTTGTAAGTGTCAGTGATCTATTAGATACTGCACTTGGGTGGGCTGGGCTGGACGGAGGGGCTAAACGCAGGTGCTAGCAGGTATCTGGGCTGATACCGCTAACGCAGTGTTTTTTTGAACATTAATCTACTGGGGACGCTAATCTAGATCTGATCAGATCACAGATATTGATCTGTTCAGATAATATACTACTAACTGACCTATCTATTATTGTTATATTGGTACATAGGGGAGCTGGAATTTAGAAAAAAATAAAAAGGTGAGCTTAGCCTTTAACCACTTCAGCCCCGGAAGGATTTACCCCTTCCTGACCAGGCCATTTTTTGCGATATGGCACTGCGTTACTTTAACAGACAATTGCGCAGGCATGCGACACTGTACCCAAATAAAATGCATGTCCTTTTTTCCCCCACAAATAGAGCTTTCTTTTGGTGGTATTTGATCACCTCTGCGGTTTTTACTTTTTGCGTTATAAACAATTTGGGAAAAAAAACAATGTTTTTTAATTTCTGCTATAATACAAACCCCCCAAAAAATATAAAAAAACAAATGTATTCATCAGTTTAGGTCAATATGTATTCTTCTACATATTTTTGGTAAAAAATCCCAATAAGTGTATATTGATTGGTTTGCGCAAAAGTTATAGCGTCTACAAAATAGGGCATAGATTTATGGACTTTTTATTTTTTTAATTATTTTTACTGGTAAGGGCGGCGATCTGCGATTTTTAGCGGGACTGCGACATTGCAGCCGACAAATCTGACCCTAAGTGACACTTTTTGGGGATCAGTGGCACCTAAAACTAGAGAATTTAAAATCAGGTGCATCTCTCTCTCTCCCTCTCTCTCCCTCTCTCTCCCCCTCTCTCTCTCTCTCTCTCTCCCTCTCTCTCTCTCTTTTTTTCTACAGTCAATAAACCCTCTATCATGTTGTCCTCTGTGTTAATGCACATATAGGCTGTTATCAACTGTTTTTAGCAGTGACATTTTTGATCTGTAATAAAAACCCAAGACAAGAGGGTTCTTTTGGACATTTTTCAGCTGTAAAAACATTTAAGCACTCAAAAAGGCCCAAAAACGCTCAAAAACGCTCAAAAATGTTGATCCCGAACGTTTTTGGACGTTTTAGATCAAATGGGGAAAAAAAACAAAGAAAACGCTGGCCCTTTAAAAACACTAAAAAACTTGAAAAAAACGGCATTATTATAACGCTGGTAAAAGCTGAAAAAAATCACCGATAAGCTACTGATGGTTTTTGGACATTTTTTTAAAGTCCTGTGTGCATGAAGCTTAGGCTGTGCATGAAAATGCAGTCTTAGCCTATGTTTGATCTGAAGTTACCATGGTGCTGCACATGTGATCAGTTATCACACTATCCATTTAATGGATTGAAAGTTCAGTTGAGAGTAGAAGCAACTGTGTCAGTTATCATTTACGGCATGCCTTGAATGCACAGTAATTGTTTTGGGAAACCGTTAAATCAATGGGTTTAGTTCAATGTCTCTTCTACAATAAAGAGCCTGCATGCTCATAGTTTTTTTATTATGACACTTTAGACCGCCTTCATTTTTGGTGTTTTGGGATCTCAAATCGTGCTACAGTTGCAAAATGCATGTTTGGGTGCCACTCATTTTCTATGGCAGCTAGAACGCCGTGCTCCTTTTGCACAACAAGCTTCACATTTTGGAGTTTGCCGCACTTGCAGCATGATTTATCCTGCGATAATCACGGCAAAACCAGGCCATTTTTAAGTGCCCTTGAAAACTAATGGCACCCGAACATGCGTTTTGATATTGTAACGCAATTTGAGTTTGCGGGCAGAATCGCAGCAATTCTGCTGAGATCCCAATACGCCAAATGTGAACGGAGCCTTAAAGCACTCGGTTTTAAGCCATGTGACAACTGAAAATAACTGTCATCTTTGTTAGCTTTGTGAATTGAGCCTTGTGCGCTACCTTTTGTTTAGTTAAGGCATTAACACATGTACCCTGTCAGCCATAGGTAGTAGCAGCAGGAAAGTAGAAATGTAGGAGATACCATTTGTGTGTGGCTAACTGAATACATTTTTTAATGCAAGCTTTCAAAAACACTTAGGGGTTGATTTACTTATGACAAATAGATTTACATTTTTTAGCAATCTGTATACATATAATTATTAGTTTTCAATCATTTTTTGAAACTTTGCCTGAAAAAGGAAACTACAGTTGATTAACTAAAGGCAAATAGAATGTGCATTTTGCAAGTGCAGTTGCTCCAGAGCTTAGTAAATGAGGGGAAGCTCTGCAGACTTCCATCATCCAATCATGTTCAAGGAAAAATACTATTTTTTGGTTATTTTCCTTGCATGTGATTGGCTATTCTTTGCAAAGTGAATCTTCTGCTCATGTACTAAGCTCTGGAGCAACTGTACTTGCAAAGCGCACAGTCTATTCGCTTTTAGTAAATCAACCCCAGAGTTTCCTTTTTCAGACATGGTTTCTTAACAATAATTGAAAATGACTATATATATATATATATATATATATATATATATATATATATATATATATATTGCTAAAACATGTAAATATTTAATTGCTATAGATAATATATATGAATTGTATTAATTTATCAGGACTACTTTTCAAACCACATTCAGATCAGACACGGCTATGAAGATGTGGAAAATTTAAGGTGAGTGAATTCACTTAAGTGTGGTATTGCTATATGCATATATATATATATATGTATATATAGACAGAATGCAGCTCTTTGACCAGTTCATTTGTAGTTGAATTACATTGAATGTGTCCTAACTAAAACTCTCTGAACTCTGTATATCCTTTCAAACATCCATTATGGAGAACATACTAACATACTAAAGTGAGGTTACCATTCATCCTCATTTCCCGAGGACATACCGTCCTCAGGCAATAAACATCCCCAGAAATCATCCCCAGGAACTGCACATCATACAGTACATTTTGCAGCGCGCACACTCAAACTGAACTCACACCATACAAGCTGAGTGTCAATCCAAAATGGCGCTTCTACAGCAGCCTGCACATGCGTGGCAGTACATGATTCAGTACATGAGCAGGTAGGGATGACCAGGAAACAGAAGAGGAAGTCAAATGTCCAACATGGGGGAACCCAGGTGTAATCTGTGAAGTACTTGCTTAATCCTGACTCTTGAACTCATTGTATTACTTAATCCTGACCCTTATACTTTGCACTATTTAATCCTGACCTCTGTGCATTACTTAACCTCGACCCCTGAACTCTGTGTGTTACTAAATCCTGACCCACAAATTCTGTGGCATACCTAATCCTGATCCATTGATGAATTCTCTGTTATACTCCTGACCTCTGAATTCCCTGTGTTACTTAATTATGACACCTGAACTATCTGACTAACCTAATCCTGACCTCTGAGCTCTCTGCATTACTTACTCACTCTAACCCTTGAAATCTTTGCGTTACTTAATCCTGACCTCTAAACTCTCTGCATTCCTTATTCCTGACCACTGAGCTCTCTGCGTAACTTGCTCCTTATGTCTGAATTCTGTGCAATACTTTTTTCTGTCTTCTCAACTCTCTGCGTTATTTAATCCTGATACCTGAACTCACTGCGTTACTTACTCCTGACTAGAGTTGATCGAACCCGTGGATGTTCAAGTTTGGTGGGTTCGGCCGAACTTCGGAAAAAAGTCTGGGTTCGGTACCGAACTTGACCAGAACTTTATCCCGAACCCCATTGAATTCAATGGGGCCCCGAACTTTTCGGCACAAAAATGACTGTAAAAGAGTCCTGGAAAGTGCTAGAGGGCTGCAAAATGATTTTAGAACAATAATCTGTCCCTTACAGCAACAGCAGGAACCTGACCCTATAGAACTAGAAGATGATTTTAGAACAATAATCTGTCCCTCTAAGCAGTAGACTCTACCTAGTCAGATCTTTCTGTAATGCAGGATGAGATCTGCAATCTGTCCCTAAAAGCAGTAGTAGTAGTAATCTCTACCTATCTATCTATCTGCAATCTGTCCGTAAAAGCAGTAGTAGTAGTAATCTCTACCTATCTATCTATCTGCAATCTGTCCCTCACAGCACCGGCAGCATCCTCTCCCTACACTACCCAGAGAGCATGTGACATGCAGCACTGTGACTCCAGCCTCACATAGAGGCTGGGTCACATGATGCACTGGCCAATCACAGCCATGCCATTAGTAGGCATGGCTGTAATGGCTTCTAGGGAAAATCACGCTTGTTGATTGGCTGCCCTGCAGCTATTCAACATGCGTGATCAAATACCCGAACCCAGAACTCGAACCCAAACTTTTTTTAAATGTCCGGGTTCGGGTCCGGGTCACAGACACCCCAAAGTTCGGTACGAACCCGAACTTTACAGTTCGGGTTCGCTCAACTCTACTCCTGACCTCTGAACTCTCTGCATTACTTAATTCTGACCTCTGAACTTTCTGCAATACTTACTCCTGACCTTTGTACTTTCTGCATTAAGAAACCTAACCTCTGAACTCTCTGATTTACTTACTTCTGACCCCTGGACTCCCTGCATTACTTACCCCTGAGCTCTGAACACTCTGCATTACTTACTCCTAATCCCTGAACTTTGTGTGATACTTAATATTGATCCATGAACTCTCCCATGATACTCCCAACCGCTGAACTCTGAGGGGTTGATTTACTAAAGCTTGAAAGTGCAAAATTTGGAGCAGCTCCACCCAGAAACCAATCAGCTTCAAGGTTTTATTGTCAAAGCTTGATTGAACAAGCTGAGGTTAGAAGCTGATTGGCTAGCATGCAAAGCTGCACCGTTTTTTGCACTCTCCAGCTTTAGTAAATCAACCCCTCTTTGTCACTTAATATGACACCTGAACTATTGGCATTACCTAATCTTGACCTCTGAACTCTTTGTGTTACTCAATCCTCACCCTTGAACTCTTTGCAATATTTAAGCTGTGAAGGGCAGGTGCAGACCAGCACAGAGCCCACTCACACTCCTGTAGCAGATGATACAGGTCTGAAAAGTAGGGTCGCATGGTACCATCCACAAGAAACTTTATTGGAGACTGCTCAGACAGAACACCATGGCAGAACCATCTGTCTGAGCAGTCTTCAATAAAGTTTCTTGTGGATGATACCAGGAGACCCTCCTTTTTCAAGTAGCATAGAATTGTATTGTTCTCATAATAATTGTAAGCAGATGTCCAGAGTAACCCCACTCTCCCTTACATCTCTGTGCACCCCCCCCTTACCTTGTGTTGCTGCCAGGAAGAAGCTGGGGGCAGAGCTGGGAAGCAGAAAGTGCAGGGTCTGGAGGAGGACCATATGAGAGCTAGAGTCAGCTGCTAGAATCTGCTGAATGCTGAGACCAGATGAGGCTGAGAAAAGGGGATGCACAGAGAGGCACAGGATCGGCAGGAGTTCTGTCCTCCTCTCTGCTGCCGAGACTGAGACAAGAGGGGTAGAGATGAGCTTCTCCGCACCTGCATATAGAAGTGCAGGATCTAGTGGAGGAGTTTTGTTCTATTCCCCACTGCCAACTGCTGAGACAAGGTGGGGGTGGAGACAAGGGGGTGCCACAGCTGCAGAAGAGGTGCGAGGGCTACATAAAATGGCCTGGCAGCACAGTTTCGGCCCGCGGGCCTTGTGTTTGACACATGCTCTATGGCATTTAATTCTGACCCCTGAACTCTCTGCAATACTTACTCATGACCTTTGAACTCTCTGCATTACTTACTCCTGACCCCTAATCTCTGTGTGTTACTTGAGCTTGACCTCTGAACTCTGTGTGTTACTTAATTCTGACCCCTGAACTCTGCATTACTTACTCCTGACTATTGAACTCCCGGTGCTACTCGCCCCTTGCTGAACTCTCTGCGTCACTTCCTGCTGACCTCTGAACTCTCTACATTATGACTAAGGCCTACATAGGCTGAAACACGTCAACTGTTTTGTTCCTTGACTTTTATTCCAACATAGCTTTCAATAAAGAAGTTTGAATTTTTAACCTTTCGAGTTGCTGGCTCCTTTGACTGTCTTCTGGATTACTTATTCCAACCTCTGAACTCTGTGTTCCTTACTCCTGACAGTTGAACTTTCTACATTACTCACTCCTGACCTCTGAATGTTACTCACACCTGACCCCTGAACTCTGTTTTACACACTACTGACATCTGAACTCTCTGCATTACTTATGACCTCTGGATTCTCTGTGTTACTTAAACCTTACCCCTGAACTCTGTGTCTGCTGCAGACTGACGAGACTCTCCGCAGCTGCACAAAGTGGTGGAGGAGTTCTGTCCTACTCCCTACTGCCAACTGCTGAGACAAGGTGGGGATGGAGAAGAGGGCGGTGCCATAGCTGCAGGAGAGGTGTAAGGGCCACATAAAATGGTCTGGCGCCTACTATATTCAAGCTCTATGTGTTACTTGATCTGGACCTCTGGATTCTGTGCGTTACTTAAACCTGACCCCTGAACTCTGTGTGTTACTTTATTCTGACATCTGAACTCTCTGCGTTTAATCCTGACCTCTGAACCCTGTGCATTACTTGTTTTTGATTTCTAAACTCTGTTACCTAATCCTGACCCTTGAACTCTGTGTGTTACTTAATCCTGACACATGACCTCTCTACATTACTTAATCCTGACCCCTGAACTCTCTGTGTTACTGAATCCTGACCCCTGAACTCTACAGACCCCCAAACTGTTTGCATTAATTACTTCTGATCTCTGAGCTCTCAGAGTTACTTAATTCTCATCCCTGGACTCTCTGCATTACTTAATTCTTACCCTGAACTCTGTGTTACATAAAGCTGAATTTTAGGTTTGCTGTCCAATTAACGAGTTCATTTGGGCCAAGCTGGCCCAAACAAACAATTTCTTACTAACAGGTGTGCCCACTAAACTCACTGTATACATTGTATGTTGCCTCATTGCTGCATACAGTCTTGTGTTCCAGCAGTGAGACGAGAACTTCTTGTCTCACACTCCGAACAAAGTAGTCAGGCCTAGCGGTGTCCAGCCTTTCATAGACTGCTTTGTATACTATGAATGAATACAAAGCTTCCTCTGACTGGCCGAGTCAGAGATTGTGATGTCATCCGCCTGCTTCAGCCAATCAGAGGAAGCTTTGTATTCAATCAGAAAATACAAAGCTGCTTATAAAT
>BLSH010310142.1:701945-713445 GCA_018402905.1 Glandirana rugosa
CTGTCCTCCAGAGGCTCATCTGACCCCTGGTGGAGACTTCCTGACTCCTGGCTGGGGCTCACCTGCCCCCTGGTGGAGACCTCCTGTCTACAGATTCCAGGCTGGGGCTCATCTGACCCCTGGTGGAGACTTCCTGACTCCTGGCTGGGGCTCACCTGCCCCCTGGTGGAGACCTCCTGTCTCCCGACTCCTGGCTGGGGCTCACCTGACTCCTGGTGGAGACCTCCTGTCTACGGATTCCAGGCTGGGGCTCACCTGACCCCTGGCGGAGACCTTCTGACTCCAGGCTGGGGCTCACCTGACTCCTGGTGGAGACCTCCTGTCTTCTGACTCCAGGCTGGGGCTCACCTGGCTCCTGGTGGAGACCTCCTGTCTACAGATTCCAGGCTGGGGCACACCTGACCCCTGGTGGAGACCTCCTGTCTCCTGACTCCAGGCTGGGGCTCACCTGACTCCTGTACATAAGTGGGGGTGAACAGAACAACAGAAAATCTTGGCAATCGGGTTAGTTCTTTCCTAAGATCACAGGTAAGCACTTGGCCACCAACAGATGTGGACAGGGATAACATATTTTGCAAAGAACAATATAAACACTAGGAGGTGGCCATCTATATGGATACCCATAATGGAATCATAATATGGAGCAATAAAACCCAAGATTTTAAGGTGGAGACCACCTTAAAGCATAATCACTGGAAATAGGCCTACAAGATAGGAAAGCCTCTATCCAGTGGGTAAAGCTTGATGTCCCCATATTTTAAGTGAGATGACAACATAGGAGGTACACATGCCATTGGCTATATGTTCTTAGAAGAATGTCAAGGCGGTCTTAACCACTTGACCTCTGGAAGATTTACCCCCTTTCTGACCAGGCCATTTTTTGAGATATGGCACTGCGTTACTTTAACTGACAATTGTCAACTTTAACTGACAAATATCCAGAAAAACACGTTTCAAAAAAGTTAAAAATTGATTTGCATTTTAACCTTCTCCCGCCCGCGCTATAGCCGAATGACGGCTACAGCGCGGCTCTAAAATGCCGGGAGGACGTCAATAGACGTCCTCCCATTTGGCTTGTGCTGGGCGCGCTCCCGCGGGTGCGAGCGGCACGTGCACGCGCCGCCCGCGCCCGCGGGAGCGTGCCCGCGGGTCGGGCGGACCCGATGTCCGCCGGAGACCCGCGATCTCCTTTCAGAGAGGAGGAACGGGGAACCGCCGAAGTAAACACGGCGGTTCCCCGTTCTGTGAATGGGACATGACAGATCTGCTGATCCCTGTCACTGGGATCAGTTAGATCTGTTATGTCCCGAGCAGCCCTGCCCCCCCACAGTTAGAACACACCCAGGGAACATAGTTAACCCCTTCACTTAAATTTCTGATCGCTGTATAAATGTCATTGGTCCCAAAAATGTGTCAAAAACGTCCGACATGTCCGCCCCGATATCGCAGTCCCGATAAAAATCGCAGATCGCCGCCATTACCAGTAAAAAAAAATAAATAAAAACGCCATAAATCAATGTCCATAGTTTGTAGGCGCTATAACTTTTGCGCAACCCAATCAATAAACGCCGATTGCGATTTTTTTTACCAAAAATATGTAGAAGAATATATATCGGCCAAAACTGATGAATAAATTTGTTTTTTTATTTTTTATTTTTGGATATTTATTATAGCAAAAAGTAAAAAATATTGTTTTTTTTTCAAAATTGTCTCTCTTTTTTTGTTTATAGCGGCGATCAGAAATGACGCAGAGGGGATCAAATACCACCAAAAGAAAGCTCTATTTGTGGGAAAAAAAGGACGCAAATTTTGTTTGGGTACAACGCCGCACGACCGCGCAATTGTCATTCAAAGAGCGACAGCGCTGAAAACTGAAAATTGGTTCGGGCAGGAGGGGGGTTTAAGTGCCCAGTAAGGAAGTGGTTAATGAGTGAAATAAGTATTTGACCCCTTCGCAAAACATAACTTAGTAGTTGGTGGAGAAACCCTTGTTGGAAATCACAGAGGTCAGACGTTTCTTGTAGTTGGCCACCAGGTTTGCAGACATCTCAGGGGGGATTTTGTCCCACTCCTCTTTGCAGATCCTCTCCAAGTCGTTAAACCAGGGTTTCTCAACCAGGGTTCAGTGGAGCCCTAGGGTTCCTCCAGAGGTTGCTAGGGGTTCCTTGAGCAATGGTCAATTTCCACCTCTCAGATAAATTTCCAATGACATCATTGATCTTTTTAGCGATCTGTAAGGGGGTAATTCTTCCCAATGACCACAAGTGTAAGGAGCATTCTTCCCATTGACCATCACACTAATGTATCATGAGATGTAGATCTTTAATTTTTAGCAGGGGTCCCCCGAGACCGGAGAATTATTTCAAGGGTTCCTCTGTGTTGAAAATGTTCAGAAAGGCTGCATTAAGGTTTCGAGGCTGATGTTTGGTAACTCAAACCTTCAGCTCCCTCCACATATTTTCTATGGGATTAAGGTCTCGAGACTGGCTAGGCCACTCCAGGACCTTACTCTTCTTGAGCCACTCCTTTGTTGCCTTGGCCATGTGTTTTGGGTCATTGCCATGCTGGAATACCCATCCACCACCCATTTTCAATGCTCTGGCTGAGGGAAGGAGGTCCTCACCCAAGATTTGATGGTCCATTGTCCCTTTGATGTGGTGAAGTTGTCCTATCCCCTTAGCAGAAAAATACCCCCAAAGCATAATGTATGACGGTGGGGATGGTGTTCTTGGGGTCTTAGGCAGCATTCCTCCTCCTCCAAACATGGCGAGTTGAGTTGATGCCAAAGAGCTCGATTTTGGTCTCATCTGACCACAACACTTTCACCAAGTTCTCCTCTGAACCATTCAGATGTTCATTAGCAAACTTCAGATGGGTCTGTACATGTGCTCTCTTGAGCAGAGGGACCTTGCGGGCGCTGCAGGATTTCAGTCCTTCACGGCGTAGCGTGTTACCAATTGTTTTCTAGGTCAGTGGTTCTCAACCCTGTCCTCAAGTACCCCCAACAGGCCATGTTTGCAGGTTTTCCTTTATCTTGCACAGGCTCTTTCAATTAAAATCAAGTCAATGGCTCGGTATTTTGGACAGGGCCGTCTTAATGCATGGGCAACCCTGGGCACTGCCCAGGGGCCCTAGGTACATGGGGGGCCCCATGATAATCTCTCATTACATCATACTTGCCAACTGTCCCGGATTGGCAAGGACAGTCATGCTTTTTACTAAGCTGTCCCAGGATATTCGTGTCCCAGGCACCATCCCGGAACCTGTATTGTGCCCTCCTAACCCCCCTGTACTGTGCCTTTCTGCTTCCCCCCTTTGTGTTGATTAGTTATTGATTTATGGCATGTTTTAAAATCGATTTTATTGAAAGTAGTAATGAATATATGTTTGATTCCATCAACGATTTATACTTAAATTCTTGAGAGCAGGTGCATAAAATGGGGCAGGCTTGTAGGGGCCCTAGTGCCTTACTTTGCCCAGGGGCCCATGGTGGTATTAAGACGGCCCTGATTTTGGACAGCTATTTTATCTAAGAGAAATTCCCAAAACATGGCCTGTTGGGGGTACTTGAGGACAGGGCTGTCTTAATGCATGGGCAACCCTGGGCACTGCCCAGGGGCCCTAGGTACATGGGGGGCCCCATGATAATCTCTCATTACATCATACTTGCCAACTGTCCCGGATTGGCAAGGACAGTCATGCTTTTTACTAAGCTGTCCCAGGATATTCGTGTCCCAGGCAGCATCCCGGAACCTGTATTGTGCCCTCCTAACCCCCCTGTACTGTGCCTTTCTGTTCCTCCCCTACCTTTGTGTTGATTAGTTATTGATTTATGGCATGTTTTAAAATCGATTTTATTGAAAGTAGTAATGAATATATGTTTGATTCCATCAACGATTTATACTTAAATTCTTGAGAGCAGGTGCATAAAATGGGGCAGGCTGGTAGGGGCCCTAGTGCCTTACTTTGCCCAGGGGCCCATGGTGGTATTAAGATGGTCCTGATTTTGGACAGCTATTTTATCTAAGAGAAATTCCCAAAACATGGCCTGTTGGGGGGTACTTGAGGACAGGGTTGAGAACCACTGTTCTAGGTGACTATGGTCCCAGATGCCTTGAGATCATTGAGAAGATTCTCCCGTGTGGTTCTGGGCTGGTTCCTCACCGTTCTCATGACTCCACAAGGTGGGATCTTGCATGGAGCCCCAGGCCGAGGGAGATTGCCAGTTATTTTGTATTTCTTCCATTCTCAAATAATCGCACCAACTGTTGTCACCCTCTCACCAAGCTGGTCTTGTAGCCCATTCCAGCCTTGTGTAGGTCTACAGTCTTCTCCCTGGCGACCTTGGACAGCTCTTTGGTCTTGGCCATGGTGGAGAGATTGGAATCTGATTGACTGATTGCTTCTGTGGACAGGAGTCTTCTATAAAGGTAACAAGCTGAGATTAGGAGCACTCCCTTTAACAGAGAACTCCTGATCTCAGCTCGTTACCTGTATAAAGAGATCTTGCTGATTGATAGGGGATCAAATACTGATTTCACTCATTAAAATGCAAATCAATTAATAACTTTTTGAAATGCGTTTTTCTGGATATTTTTATTGTTATTCTGTCTTTCACTGGTAAAATAAACCGACCATTAATATTATAGACTGATCCTTTCTTTGCCAGTGGGCAAACATACAAAATCAGCAGGGGATCAAATACTTTTTTCCCCTCACTGTAACTGTGTGCCTAGGTTGTGCTTACTCACAGTGGGGGGAGGTGCTTTGACTAGGGGAAGGCATAGATCTGTGTTCCTGCTTTGCAGAAACACAGGATCTGTGCCTTCCCCGCTGACAGAATGACAATCTGCCTTGTTTACGTAGGCAGACTGCTGTTCTGCCTGTGTAATCGGCGGAGATCAAGTCTGTGGTACCCGTCGCTATCACAGCGGGAGCGGGCCGGCGGCGGCACGCACGTGGGCCCCAGATCACATACTAGGTACGTGATCTGGCACAGAGCGGCCACCCTGCCGCAGTAAATGTAGGTTGGGCGGTCGCTAGGTGGTTAACACGTGGGCACTCCCGGGCAATGCTCTGCTTCTATGGAGGCTTTGGAGATGCTTTGAAGCACCACAAAAGCGACATGGGGTATCATTTTTGAAGCAAACACAACGTGTGACCAGGACTGTAAGGTGACCATTTTATTTAGTGACGGGAGCTTTGATTGGCATTCAGAGCGCTTTAACCACTTGGCGCCCGCGCTATAGCCAAAAGACAGTTACAATGCAGGCTTAAAATGCCGGATGGGCATCCATGGACGTGATCTCCTTAGTCGTTCTGCCCGCGTGCCCCCTTGCGGTGTGCTCTGTGATCGCCGAATCCTGGGAACTGGGCTGATCACAGGTAAAGAACCAGTCACACGGCCCTTTACCACGTGATCAGTTGTCAGCCAATGACAGCTGATCACGGAAGTAAACAGAAGCCGTTTATCGGCTTTTTTCCCCCCTCATGCTGTCAACATGAGGAAAAAGAAGAAAGACGCTAACTGGCTTTTTTGAGAGGGTCATCGGTCCCCTCAGTGCCACCTATCAGTGCCCTTCAATGCCTCCTGATTAGTGCCTACCAGTGCAGCCTATCAGTGTCACCCATCAGTGCAGCCCATTAGTGCCAGCTATCAGTGCAGCCTATCAGTACCGCCTATCAATGCCCATAAATGCAGCCTATCAATGCCATCAGTGCAGCCTATCAGTACTCATCAGTGCCACCTATCAGTGTCCACCAGTGCTGCCTCATTAGTGCCCATCATTGCCTCCTCATCAGTGCAGCCTATCAGTGCCTTCTCATCAGTTTAGCCTATCAGTACCATCTATTAATGCCCATCAGTGCAGCCTATCAATGCCATCAGTGCAGCCTATCAGTGCCCATCGATGCCCATCAGTGCTGCCTCATCAGTGACACCTATCAGTGTCCAACAGTGCTGCCTCATCAGTGCCTCCTCATCAGTGCAGCCTATCAGTGCCACCTATGAGTACCTCCTCATCAGTGCAGCCTATCAGTGCCTCCTCATCAGTGTAGCCTATCAGTACCACCTATCAATGCCATCAGTGCATCCTATCAGTGCTCATCATTGCAGCCTCATCAGTGCCACCTATCAGTGTCCAACAGTGCTGCCTCATCAGTGTAGCCTATTAGTATTGCCTATCAATGCCATCAGTACCGCCTATCAATGCCATCAGTGCAGCCTATCAGTGCCCATCAGTGAAGGAGAAAAATTATCTGTTTGCAAAATTTTATAACAAACTATAAAAAACGTTTTTATTTTTTTGTTTGTTTAACAAAATGCAAAAACCGCAGTGTTCATGAAATACCACCAATAGAAAGCTCTATTTGTGCGAAAGAAATGATAAAAATTTTATTTGGGTACAGCTTTGCACGACCGCGGAATTGTCATTCAAAGGGTAACAGCGCTTAAAGGAGGAAATTGGCCTGGGCAGAAAGGGGGGTAAAAGTGTCCTGTAAGCAAGCGGTTAAAAGAAGCGTGACCAAGGCCACATTTTAAAGGCCTGATCCTGCAGGCTTTGGTTTTCTTGTGGTCCTCCATGGTGCGAATCACTGTAAGATGGGCGAGTCTCCCGGTAGACCTCAACCGAGGCTTCAGCTGGTCATCCCGCAGCTCTTTCAAGCCTTGTCTCCTCCTCCTCCTCCTACTGGATCTTCTTGGACAGAATGGACAAACTAGACACGGGGTCACCCCAATGTGGGTGGGAACACAACTAGACATGGGGTCACCTCCATGTGGGTGGGAACACAACTAGACATGGGGTCACCTCAATGTGGGTGGGAACACAACTAGACACGGGGTCACCCCAATGTGGGTGGAAACACAACTAGACATGGGGTCACCCCAATGTGGGTGGGAACACAACTAGACACGGGGTCACCCCAATGTGGGTGGGAACACAACTAGACATGGGGTCACCCCAATGTGGGTGGGAGCACAACTAGACATGGGGTCACCTCAATGTGGGTGGGAACACAACTAGACATGGGGTCACTTCAATGTGGGTGGGAACACAACTAGACATGGGGTCACCTCAATGTGGGTGGGAACACAACTAGACATGGGGTCACCCCAATGTGGGTGGGAACACAACTAGACATGGGGTCACCCCAATGTGGGTGGGAACACAACTAGACATGGGGTCACCTCAATGTGGGTGGGAACACAACTAGACATGGGGTCACCCCAATGTGGGTAGGAACACAACTAGACATGGGGTCACTTCAATGTGGGTGGGAACACAACTAGACATGGGGTCACCTCAATGTGGGTGGGAACACAACTAGACATGGGGACACCCCAATGTGGGTGGGAACACAACTAGACATGGGGTCACCCCAATGTGGGTGGGAACACAACTAGACATGGGGTCACCCCAATGTGGGTAGGAACACAACTAGACATGGGGTCACCTCAATGTGGGTGGGAACACAACTAGACATGGGGTTACCTCAATGTGGGTGGGAACACAACTAGACATGGGGTCACCCCAATGTGGGTGGGAACACAACAAGACATGGGGTCACCCCAATGTGGGTGGGAACACAACTAGACATGGGGTCACCTCAATGTGGGTGGGAACTCAACTAGACATGGGGTCACCTCAATGTGGGTGGGAACACAACTAGACATGGGGTCACCTCAATGTGGATGGGAACACAACTAGACATGGGGTCACCACAATGTGGATGGGAACACAACTAGACATGGGGTCACCTCAATGTGGGTGGGAACACAACTAGACATGGGGTCACCACAATGTGGGTGGGAACACAACTAGACATTGGGTCACCTCAATGTGGGTGGGAACACAACTAGACATGGGGTCACCCCAATGTGGGTGGGAACACAACTAGACATGGGGTCACTTCAATGTGGGTGGGAACACAACTAGACATGGGGTCACCCCAATGTGGGTGGGAACACTGGAGTTCACCATCGGTGGTCTCCAAGAAACACAAGAAGCCGGTAAGAGGCTCAGCCCGATCTTTGACTCCATACCACAGTTGTCCTATGTATTGAATGTCTTCTCTTCAATGCCACCATACGGCTGACAAGAGCAGTGGTCTTCAAACTGCGGCCCAGGGGCCGGATGTGGCCCTTGCCTTGCCTTTATCTGGCCATTGGGGCACCTTTCCACCCAATGGCACCATAAATAGGGCAATATTCATCTATTTAAACCCAATAATGGGGCATTTTCTACTCTCACTGGTCACAGTCCGTCCCCCCCAAAGCCTGAAGGACAAGAAACTGGCCCCTTGGACCCCCATGACTAAGCTCCGAGGGGCAGAATGAAACGCGTTGGGGCGTGGCCTTGTGGGAGCCCAGGCTGAGGCTCTCATACCACCATAGGACTCCATGGATGTGCCTCACCGGGGATCTTTCCTATCTTCCTCCCTTGCTTCGAAGGTTTGGAGACCCCTGGTCAAGAGCATCATTTGGTGTGAATTTTCTGATGTCTGATTAGATTCATTTGGTTTGCAAAGCTTTTCCCGCACTCGGAACATGAGAAAGGACACTCACCTGAGTGAATTTTCTGGTGTTTAACAAGGGATCCTTTCATGGTGAAACATTTCCCGCACTCTGTACATGAGAAAGGCCGCTCGCCCCTGTGGTGTTTCAGATGCGAAACAAGGTGCTGTTTTTGAGTAAAACATTTCCCGCACTCTGAACACGAATAAGGACGCTCACCCGTGTGAATTCTGTGGTGTCTGAGAAGTTTTCCTTTCTCAGTGAAACATTTCCCGCACTCTGCACACTCAAAAGGACGCTCGCCCGTGTGACTTCTCTGGTGTATACGAAGCCCTATTCTGTCAGTAAAACTTTTCTCGCACTCTGAACAAGGAAAAGGACGCTCGCCGGTGTGAATTCTCTGGTGCGAATGAAGGTTCTGTATCCTAACAAAACTTTTCCCACACTCTGAGCATGAAAAAGGACGCTCGCCTGTGTGTCTTCTCAGGTGTTCTTCAAGCTCTCCTTTCTGAGTGAAACATTTCCCACACTCTGAACATGAATAGGGACGCTCACCGGTATGAACTCTGCGGTGTCTAAGAAGGGCTTTTTGCGCAGTGAAACATTTCCCGCACTCGGAACATAAAACATGCTCACACCTTTGACTTTTCTGGTGTAAGAGAAGCTCCCATTTCTGAATAAAATGTTTCCCGCACTCTGAACATGAAAAAGGACGCTCCCCTGTGTGGATTTTCAGGTGTCTTTTTAGTGCTCCTTTGACAGTAAAACATTTCCCACACCCTGAACATGAAAAAGGACGCTCCCCGGTGTGGATTCTCTGGTGTATTTTAAGTGTTCCTTTGTCAGTAAAACATTTCCCGCACTCTGAACATAAAAAAGGACGCTCATCCGTGTGAGTTTTCTGGTGCTTACGAAGGTGTCCTATCCTAATGAAACATTTCCCGCACTCGGAACATGAGAAAGGACGCTCGCCTATATGAATTTTCTGGTGTTTAACAAGGGATGTTTTTGTGGTGAAACATTTCCCGCACTCTGTACACAAGAAAGGACGCTCACCAGTGTGAACTCTCTGGTGTTTAAGAAGGACTTCTTTCAAGCTGAAACATTTTCCGCACTCGGAACATGCGAAAGGGCGCTCACCTGAGTGTATTTTCTGGTGTATAAGAAGGGATCCTTTCATAGTGAAACATTTCCCGCACTCTGTACATGAGAAAGGACGCTCACCTGTGTGGCGTTTCAGATGCGAAATAAGGTGCTGTTTCTGAGTAAAACAATTCCCGCACTCTGAACACGAATAAGGACGCTCACCCGTGTGAATTCTGTGGTGTCTGAGAAGTTTTCCTTTCTCAGTGAAACATTTCCCACACTCTGAACATGGAAAAGAACGCTCATCTGAGGGATTTCTCCATTGTGCTTCGTTTTTAGTGTGAGATTTCTTGCAATTTAAAGATGACAATGAAGGCTCTCCTGTGTGACCTCCATCACATAAGGAAGACTCCTCGGGATTGGATGGATGTGTTGATTGATCCGCACTGTCAGATCTCAGATGGACATCTGAAGTCATAGTATGGGATTTATCAGAAGGTTCCTCAGGATTAGAAGGACCCATTGATCTTAGATGGACATCTGAAGTCATAGTATGGGATTTATCAGAACGTTCCTCAGGATTAGAAGGATCCATTGATCCCTCCAGATGGTAAAGTCTATGATGTGTGGTTGGAGTAATGGGATCTTCTCCTGGAGAACATGGTTTGATGTCCTCATCTTCTGCTTTGAAATCTGGAGATAAAATCAATTTTTAAATAAAAATTAAAAATATTTTTCTAGTCTTACATTCAGGAGTCATATACTGTATGTTGGTCCACCACTAAGCAGTTGCCCAGGGTTCTGGCATGACATTAGGTGCAATGAGGGCAGGAATAAGTGCAGGAACTCAACCACGCCCACAGAGATGGTGGTTGTTGTAGGAGAGGGGCGCATTGCATCAAATGGTGGGTGTGACCAGATTCCACTAACAGTGGGAGGGTCTTAAAGGGGCATTGTTAAATACCAGGAGTGTGTTATGTACAGAGTGCAGGGTTCAGGAGTGTGCTACGTACAGAGTGCAGGGTTCAGGAGTGTGTTACATACAGAGTGCAGGGTTCAGGAGTGTGTTACGCACACAGTGCAGGGCTCAGGAGTGTATTAAGCACAGAGTGCAGGGTTCAGGAGTGTGTTACGTACAGAGTGCAGGGTTCAGATGTGTGTTATGCACAGAATGCAGGGTTCAGGAGTGTGTTATGTACAGAGTGTAGGATTCAGGGGTGTGTTACTCACAGAGTGCAGGGTTCAGGAGTGTGTTAAGGCCAGCGTGCAGGTTTCAGGAGTGTGTTATGTACAGAGTGCAGGGTACAGGAGTGTGTTACGTACAGAGTGCAGGTTTCAGGTGTGTGTTACGTACAGAGTGCAGGTTTCAGGAGTGTGTTATGTACAGAGTGCAGGTTTCAGGAGTGTGTTACATACAGAGTGCAGGTTTCAGGAGTGTGTTACATACAGAGTGCAGGTTTCAGGAGTGTGTTATGTACAGAGTGGAGGTTTCAGGAGTGTGTTACATACAGAGTGCAGGTTTCAGGAGTGTGATACGTGCAGAGTGTAGGGTTCAGCAGTGTGTTATGTACAGAATGCAGGGTTCAGGAGTGTATTATGTACAGAGTGCAGGATTCATAAGTGTGTTACGTACAGAGTGCAGGGTTCAGGAGTGTGTTATGTACAGAGTGCAGGGTTCAGGAGTGTGTTATGCACAGAGTACAGGGTTCAGGAGTGTGTTATGCAGAGAATGCAGGGTTCAGGAGTGTATTATGTACAGAGTGCAGGGTTCAGGAGTATGTTATGTACAGAGTGCAGTGTTCAGGAGTGTATTATGTACAGAGTGCAGGGTTCAGGAGTATGTTATGTACAGAGTGCAGGGTTCAGGAGTGTATTATGTGCAGAGTGCAGGGTTCAGGA
>BLSH010310142.1:785382-799191 GCA_018402905.1 Glandirana rugosa
GAACAATTTTGTTTCTCAATTGAGACCGTCGAGGGCGGGAGGTTGATCACGACGACACGGAGGGCGAGACTCACGACCTCATTGTATCCTTCCACCCCCCCTGCAACGAATCCCCCTCCATATCATAGCTCTACCCCTTCCTATGTTACTCCAGCACTCAGAGCGGGAGGCACAGCAGCACTAGTTGGAGGGCGGGAGCTGCCAGAGTTAACTCTTTGTTTTAACAAGCTGGTGATTGGTTGATAGGACTGCCTGGTGTCCTAGCAACCAATCACCAGTTTGTTAATATGAAAAGGTAATTCTGCCACCTCCCGCCCTCCGTGCTGAACTGTTCTGCCTCCCGCTTTCTGCTGTGATGGTGGGACCATGGCAGTCCGAATGGGACAGTGACTCGGTCCGGATGCGCAGACCGCCATTTAGTAATGCCTGCTATACAGTCACATGGATCACTCTTTTGGGTCTTTACTCACAAGTCCCAGGACAGCTGTCACCCTCCAGCTTCCAGCGGGCATCATTCAGTGAGGAAGTTGATCCCTCTCCAGCAGCGGCGGCTGGTCCATAAGGGGCGCTTGGGTGCCGCCTCCCCGCTGGGAAGGAAGAAAAAAAAAAGTCAGCCCGACCTCCTAACGGAGGCGCCGGTATGTTGCTTTTTATTTTTTCTTTGGCTCCTTGCTGTCTGCTGGCAGCAAGTAGTGAGCCTATTGGGCAGTCTTAAAAGTGAAAGTAAATGCGCCAAAGAGGTGCACTTACTTTCACTAATTGGCTGCCCTGAGCACTGGACTGCCAGTGATTGGTGCGGGGGGCGGGACTGTGCGGCGATGGACAGGAGAGATGGCAGTGCTGAGCTGACATATTCAGGTAAGGCAGCACTGCAGCATTGTTAGCTGAAGAGAGCGGAACTGCTCTCCACATGGCAGTGCCAGCTGCAGCCCGTGGGGATGGGGGTTGTTGTAATGTTAGTTCTTGTCTAAAACTACCCATGGACCCCAGCCGACACTGCCATGTGGAGAGCACTGCGCTATCTGGGACTCTGTATACCCTTATCTGGCACTCTGTATACCACTCTGTATACCCTATCTGGGACTCTGTATACCCTTATCTGGCACTCTGTATACCCTATCTAGGACTCTGTATACCCTTATCTGGCACTCTGTATACCCTATCTGGTGACTGTATACCCTATCTGGTGACTCTGTATACCCCTATCTGGTGACTCTGTATACCCTATCTAGGACTCTGTATACCCTTATCTGGCACTCTGTATACCCTATCTGGTGATTGTATACCCTATCTGGTGACTCTGTATACCCTATCTGGGACTATGTATACACTATCTGGGACTCTGTATACCCTATCTGGGACTCTGTATACCCCTATCTGGTGATTGTATACCCTATCTGGTGACTCTGTATACCCCTATCTGGTGACTGTATACCCTATCTGGTGACTCTGTATACCCCTATCTGGTGACTGTATACCCTATCTGGTGACTCTGTATACCCCTATCTAGGACTCTGTATACACTATCTGGTGACTGTATACCCTATCTGGTGACTCTGTATACCCCTATCTAGGACTCTGTATACACTATCTGGTGACTGTATACCCTATCTGGTGACTCTGTATACCCCTATCTAGGACTCTGTATACACTATCAGGGACTCTGTATACCCTATCTGGGACTCTGTATACCCTATCTGGGACTCTGTATACCCCTATCTGGTGATTGTATACCCTATCTGGTGACTCTGTATACCTCTATCTAGGACTCTGTATACACTATCTGGGACCATGTATACCCTATCTGGGACTCTGTATACCCCTATCTGGTGATTGTATACCCTATCTGGTGACTCTGTAAACCCCTATTCAGGACTCTGTATACACTATCTGGGACCATGTATACCCTATCTGGTGACTCTGTATAACCCTATCTAGGATTCTGTATACACTGTCTGGGACCATGTATACCCTATCTGGTGACTGTATATCCTATCTGGTGACTCTGTATACCCTATCTGGTGATTGTATACCCTATCTGGTGACTCTGTAAACCCCTATCTAGGACTCTGTATACACTATCTGGGACCATGTATACCCTATCTGGTGACTCTGTATAACCCTATCTAGGATTCTGTATACACTGTCTGGGACCATGTATACCCTATCTGGGACTCTGTGTACCCCTATCTGGTGATTGTATACCCTATCTGGTGACTCTGTAAACCCCTATTTAGGACTCTGTATACACTATCTGGGACCATGTATACCCTATCTGGTGACTCTGTATAACCCTATCTAGGATTCTGTATACACTGTCTGGGACCATGTATACCCTATCTGGTGACTGTATATCCTATCTGGTGACTCTGTATACCCTATCTGGTGATTGTATACCCTATCTGGTGACTCTGTAAACCCCTATCTAGGACTCTGTATACACTATCTGGGACCATGTATACCCTATCTGGTGACTCTGTATAACCCTATCTAGGATTCTGTATACACTGTCTGGGACCATGTATACCCTATCTGGGACTCTGTGTACCCCTATCTGGTGATTGTATACCCTATCTGGTGACTCTGTAAACCCCTATTTAGGACTCTGTATACACTATCTGGGACCATGTATACCCTATCTGGTGACTCTGTATAACCCTATCTAGGATTCTGTATACACTGTCTGGGACCATGTATACCCTATCTGGTGACTGTATACCCTATCTGGTGACTCTGTATACCCCTATCTGGTGATTGTATACCCTATCTGGTGACTCTGTAAACCCCTATCTAGGACTCTGTATACACTATCTGGGACCATGTATACCCTATCTGGTGACTCTGTATAACCCTATCTAGGATTCTGTATACACTATCTGGGACCATGTATACCCTATCTGGTGACTCTGTATAACCCTATCTAGGATTCTGTATACACTGTCTGGGACCATGTATACTCTAACTGGTGACTGTATACCCTATCTGGTGACTGTATACCCTATCTAGTGACTGTATACCCTATCTGGTGACTGTATACTCCTATCTTGGGCTCTGTATACTCCTATCTGGTGCTATGTATACTGCTATCTGGGGCTCTGTATACTGCTATCTGGTGACTCTGTATACCCTATCTGGTGATGCTGGGCTGTATACTCCTGATGCAAGGGGTGGAAACTATAAGGGATGTGGCTTATGAGAAGTGGGAGGGATCAAAAAGGAAGGGTGGGGTCTAGCCCCCCCCCCCAATCCTAAAATTTCACCAGCCGCCACTGCTCTCCAGGCCAGATCCCTTGTAGAAAACTTGAAATTAAATCCAGGCTACTTCGATGTCCCAGCACTGCAGCTTCTGAGACCTGGCAGGACAGCAGCCCATTCCTAAGGCTGCCGCAGGAGCAACAGCCCCACTGAGCCTTGGAGTTCTCCTTCCTGGGCAACAGCCATCTTTGCAGGGCTCAAAATTATATATCAGATCCTCTGCCACCATCTGGGCACACCTCTACAGGGTTTGGCTAGGCCGTGATCAATATTCAGGCTGGTCATTTGAATTCTTCCTTTCCTAAGCTCTAGTACAGTGATCTCCAAACTGTGGCCCGGGGGCCAGATGTGGCCCTTTGCTTGCCTTTATCTGGCCCTTGGGGCAATACTCCTCCCAATGACACCAACAAAGGGGCATAATTCCTACCACTGACACCAATGATGGGACACTATTCCTCCCACAAACACCAAAGATGGGGCACTATTTCTCCCACTGACACCAATGATGGGACACTATTCCTCCCACTGATACCAATTATGGGGCACTGTTCCTCTCACTGACACCAATGATGGGGCACAATTCCTTCCAATGACACCAATGATGGGGCACTATTCCTCCCACTGATCACTGATACCAATGATGGGGCACTATTCCTTCCACTCACACCAATGATGGAGCACTATTCCTCCCACTGATACCAATGATGGGGCACTATTCCTTCCACTGACACCAATGATGGGACACTATTCCTTCCACTGACACCAATGATGGGGCACTATTCCTTCCACTGACATCAATGATGGGACACTATTCCTTCCACTGACACCAATGATGGGGTACTATTCCTCCCACTGATAACAATGATGGGACACTATTCCTTCCACTGACACCAATGATGGGACACTATTCCTTCCACTGACACCAATGATGGGGTATAATCCCACAAATACCAGGCTGTTTTCTACTCCCACTGGCCACTGTTTAGCCCTCCTAAAGTTTAAAGAACAGTAAACTGGCCCTTTGGTTATACATTTTGGAGACCCTTGCTCTAGAAGTGTCTTCTACAGGCAGGGGGAACCAATTAAACCCCCAGCCTGGAAAATCCTGAGCAGACCAGGCCAAACAATCTCTGCCCCCTTGATTACAGAAGGAGCCACAAAAGGAATTTACCGAACAACCTAACTAGGAGGGTGCTACGACTTCTAAAAAGAAATGGACTCAGAACAGAATATCGTAGAGTTTATTTTACAAAACCGGAATATCTGATTAATATACAATGAAACAAATCTTGAATCAAAATTACATCTTGTATAATTGGTGCAAGAATATATACAATGTATTGATCATTATAAATTGGCTGGACCACCTTTATGGACATCTGAAGTTATAGTATGGGATAGATGGACATCTGAGGTCATAGTATGGGATAGATGGACATCTGAGGTCATAGTATGGGATAGATGGACATCTGAGGTTGTAGTATGGGATAGATGGACATCTGAGGTCATAGTATGGGATAGATGGACATCTGAGGTCATAGTATGGGTTATATGGACATCTGAGGTCATAGTATGGGTTAGATGGACATCTGAGGTCATAGTATGGGTTAGATGGACATCTGAGGTCATAGTATGGGATAGATGGACATCTGAGGTCATAGTATGGGATAGATGAACATCTGAGGTCTTAGTATGGGATAGATGGACATCTAAGGTCATAGTATGGGTTAGATGACATCTGAGGTCATAGTATGGGATAGATGAACATCTGAGGTCTTAGTATGGGATAGATGAACATCTGAGGTCATAGTATGGGATATATGGATATCTGAGGTCATAGTATGGGTTAGATGGACATCTGAGGTCATAGTATGGGATAGATGAACATCTGAGGTCATAGTATGGGATAGATTGACATCTGAGATCATAGTATGGGATAGATAAACATCTAACGTCATAGTATTGGGTAGATGGACATCTGAGGTCATAGTATGGGATAGATGAACATCTGAAGTCATAATATGGGATTGATCAGAATTAGGGATGGGCCGAACACCCCACGGTTCGGTTCACACCAGAACACCGCAAAGCAACAGGCAAAAAGTTCTCGCAAACATGCAAACCCTATTAGTCCTTAAGTCCATAGGACTCGAGCATGAAATGAAAATGAAAAGTGCTAATTTTAAAGGCTTATATGCAAGTTATTGCCATAAAAATTGTATGGGGACCCGGGTCCTGCCCTAAGGAATATGTATCAACGCAAAAAAAGTTTTTAAAACAATCATTTTTTTCAGGAGCAGTGATTTTAATGATGCTTAAAGTGAAGCAATAAAAATTATATATTCCTTTAAAAATCGTGCCTGGGGGGTCCCCTTTAGTCTGCCTGTAAAGTGGCGCACCTGTGCAATGTGTATAACATGCTGCAGCAATAATTACATTTCTAAAGAAAAAAATGTAAACTTGTTTGCGGCTGTAATGTGTTCCCTGCAATAAAGATTAAAATATCAATGAAAAAAATGGCGTAGGGTCCCCCCCCCCCCCCAGTCCATACCAGGCCCTTCAGGTCTGGTATGGATTTTAAGGGGGACTCCATGCCAATTTTTTTTAAAATTTTTAAATCCATACCAGCCCCCTATCCGAGCATGTAGCCTGGAGGTCAGGATGGGGGGGGTTGAGCGAGCACCCCCCCCCCCTCCTGAACCATACCAGGCCGCTTGCCCTCAACATGGGGACAGGTAAAACCTGTTGATGGGAACAAGGGCCTCTTCCCGACAACCCTGGCCGGTGGTTGTCGGGGTCTGCGGGGCGCGGGGCTTATCGGAATCTGGAAACCCCCTTTGACAAGGGGGCCCCCAGATATCGCCTCCCGCATGTGAATGGGTATCAGGTACATTGTAAATAAATGGACTGCACTATATATTCTGCACTGTATTATATATACTACACGGACTGTACTATATACTCTGCACTGTATTATATATACTACACGGACTGCACTATATACTCTGCACTGTATTATATATACTACACGGACTGCACTATATACTCTGCACTGTATTATATATACTACACAGACTGCACTATATACTCTGCACTGTATTATATATACTACACAGACTGCACTATATACTCTGAACTGTATTATATATACTACACGGACTGTACTATAATCTCTGCACTGTGTTATATATACTACACAGACTGTACCATAACCTCTGCACTGTATTATATATACTACACAGACTGCACTATATACGCTGAACTGTATTATATATACTAAACGGACTGCACTATATACTCTGCACTGTATTATATATACTACACGGACCGCACTATATACTCTGCACTGTATTATATATACTACACAGACTGCACTATATAGGCTGAACTGTATTATATATACTACATGGACTGCACTATATACTCTGAACTGTATTATATATACTACACGGACTATACTATATTCTCTGCACTGTATTATATATACTACACAGACTGCACTATATACTCTGAACTGTATTATATATACTACACAGACTGCACTATATACTCTGCACTGTATTATATATACTACAGGGACTGCACTGTAATCTCTGCACTGTATTATATTTACTATACAGACTGACTGCACACTACACTAACTACCTGCCTAATCTCCATTCATTCACTGTATACGGCCACCATGTAAGCAGCCTTATATAGTGTGGGGCGTGGACTTGGACCCCTGAGCCATGGCCAATCCTGCCGTTGTCCAATCATAGCTCTCACAGCACATTGCGCTGTGATTGGCCAAAGCAAACAGGTCAGGTGCATGCTTTGGTCAATCAGCAGATGTCAATGCACTGCGATCTTGCAGTGCATTATGGGGCGGTCCGCAGCGGGCGAACTTCCCGCGAACGCCCCATAATGTTCGTTGTTCTACGAACAAACGAACACCCGTTGTTTGACTCGAACAGCGGGACCATCTCTAATCAGAAGATTCCCCAGGATTACAAGGACCCATTGATCTTAGATGGACATCTGAATCATAATATGGGATTGATCAGAAGATTCCTCAGGATTAGAAGGATCCATTGATTTTAGATGGACATCTGAAGTCATAATATGGGACTGATCAGAAGGTTCCTCAGGATTAGAAGGATCCATTGATTTTAGATGGACATCTGAAGTCATATTATGGGATTGATCAGAAGATTCCTCAGGATTAGAAGGATCCATTGATTTTAGATGGACATCTGAAGTCATAGTATGGGATTTATCAGAAGGTTCCTCAGGATTAGAAGGATCCATTGATTTTAGATGGACATCTGAAGTCATAGTATGGGATTGATCAGAAGATTCCTCAGGATTAGAAGGATCCATTGATCTTAGATGGACGTCTGAAGTCATATTATGGGATTGATCAGAAGATTCCTCAGGATTAGAAGGATCCATTGATTTTAGATGGACATCTGAAGTCATATTATGGGATTGATCAGAAGATTCCTCAGGATTAGAAGGATCCATTGATCTTAGATGGACGTCTGAAGTTATATTATGGGATTGATCAGAAGATTCCTCAGGATTAGAAGGATCCATTGATTTTAGATGGACATCTGAAGTCATAATATGGGATTGATCAGAAGATTCCTCAGGATTAGAAGGACCCATTGATCTTGGATGGACATCTGAAGTCATAGTATGGGATTGATCAGAAGATTCCTCAGGATTAGAAGGATACATTGATCTTAGATGGACGTCTGAAGTTATATTATGGGATTGATCAGAAGATTCCTCAGGATTAGAAGGATCCATTGATTTTAGATGGACATCTGAAGTCATAGTATGGGATTGATCATAACATTCCTCAGGATTAGAAGGACCCATTGATCTTGGATGGACATCTGAAGTCATATTATGGGATTGATCAGAAGATTCCTCAGGATTTGAAGGATCCATTGATCCCTCCAGATGGTAAGGTCTGTGATGTGTGGTTGGAGTAATGGGATCTTCTCCTGGAGAACATTGTGTGATGAAGAGTGACGATGTTGAACAGCCAATGGCGATCTATGAAAAGATTCAGTGGTGAAGGACAAGTCCTGATTGTATACTGGGGGTTGATGTACCTTTACAGAGATCATTTCTTCGTCCAGTAGAATACAAAGATAGTAGACCGGGCTCAAGTTATTGTTCCTTCGTGTTCTTGCCGATGCATTGCCACCATTGCTTGCTTATTGCCCGTGAATTGGTACGGCTGTCGTTGTATGGTCACCATTGCCCATTTCGTACCTCTATGTATTGCCATACCTGGCCAGGTACTACCGCTGGTTGGTTCTATGGTACCGTCTATGTGAGTGTGGGGCCAAGTCAGCACTGCTTGTTTAGAGCAGGGGTCTCCAAACTGCGGGCCAGGGGCCAGATGTGGCCCTTTGCTTGCCTTTATCTGGCCCTTGGGGCACTATTTCACCCTAAGACACCATCAATAGGGTAATATTCGTCTCCCTAAAACCAATGATGGGGCATTTTCTACTCTCGCTGGTAACAGTTCGGTCCCCCCAAAGCCTGAAGAACGGGAAACTGGCCCCTTGGATCCCCATGACTAAGCTCCGAAGGGCAGAGTGAAACGCGTTGGGCGTGGCCTGGTGGGAGCCCAGGTGAGGTTGTCTCTATCATACCAAGAAAGGACTCCATGGATGTGCCTCACCAGGGATCTTTCCTCTCTTCCTCCCTTGCTTAGAAGGTTTGGAAATTCCTGGTCAAGAGCATCATTTAATGGTAATTTTCTGATGTCTGATTAGATTCATTTGGTTTGCAAAGCTTTTCCCACACTCAGACAGGTCGCTCACCTGTGTGAACTCTGGAGTTTAAGAGGGACTTCTTTCAAGCCAAAACACTTGAAACATGAGAAAGGACGCTCACCTGAGAATATATTCTGGTGTCTAACAAGGGATCCTTTCATGGTGAAATATTTCCCGCACTCTGTACATTAGAAAGGCTGATTGCCCTTGTGGCGTTTCAGATGCGAAACAAGGTGCGGTTTCTGAGTAAAAATTTCCCGCACTCTGAACATGAATAAGGATGCTCACCCGTGTGAATACTGTGGTGTCTGAGAAGTTTCTTTACTCAGTGAAACATTTCCCGCACTCTGTACTCAAAAAAAGGATGCTCCTCCTTGTGACTTCTCTGGTGTTCATCAAGCTCTCCTTTCTGAGTGAAACTTTTCCCACACTCGGAACAAGGTAAAGGATGTTCACCCGCGTGACTTCTCTGGTGTATGCGAAGCCCTGTTCTATCAGTAAAACTTTTCCCGCACTCTAAACAAGGAAAAGGACGCTCGCCCGTGTGAATCCTCTGGTGCGTATGAAGGTGCTGTATCCTAAGAAAACTTTTCCCACACACGGAGCATGAAAAAGGACGCTCACCTGTGTGCCTTCTCTGGTGTTCATCAAGGTCTCCTTTCTGAGTGAAACTTTTCCCGCACACTGAACAAGGAAAAGGGCGCTCACCCGTGTGACTTCTCTGGTGTATACGAAGCCCTGCTCTGTCAGTGAAACTTTTCCCGCACTCTGAACAAGGAAAAGGACGCTCGCCCGTGTGAATTCTCTGGTGCGTATGAAGGTGCTCTATCCTAAGAAAACTTTTCCCACACTCTGAACAAGGAAAAGGACGCTCGCCCGTGTGAATTCTTTGGTGCGTATTAAGGTGCTGTATCCTAAGAAAACTTTTCCCACACACTGAGCATGAAAAGGGACGCTCACCTGTGTGTCTTCTCCAGTGTTCATCAAGCTCTCCTTTCTGAGTGAAACATTTCCCGCACTCTAAACACGAATAAGGACGCTCACCGGTATGAACTCTGCGGTGTCTAACAAGGACATTTTGCGAAGTGAAACATTTTCCACACTCTGAACATGAATAAGGACGCTCACCGGTATGAACTCTGCGGTGTCTAGAAAGGACATTTTGCGAAGTGAAACATTTCCCACACTCTGAACATGAATAAGGACGCTCACCTGTATGCACTCTGCGGTGTATAACAAGGACTTTTTGCGAAGTGAAACATTTCCCGCACTCCGAACATAAAAAAGAATACTCAGGCGTGTGAGTTCTCTTGTGTGCGAGAAGTTCCCAATTCTGAATAAAACATTTCCCACACTCGGAACATGAGAAAGGACGCTCACCTGAGTGAATTTTCTGATGTTTGGCAAGGGATCCTTTTGTGGTGAAACATTTCCCGCACTCTGAACATAAAAAAGGACGCTCATCCGAGGGAGTTCTCCATTGTGCTCTGTTTTTAGTGTGAGATTTCTTACAATCCAAAGACGACAATGAAGGCTCTCCTGTGTGACCTCCATCACATAAAAACTCCTTGGGATTGGATGGATGTGTTGATTGATCCGCAATGTGAGATCTCAGATGGACATATGAAGTCATAGTATGGGATTTATCAGAAGGTTCCTTGGGATTAGAAGGACCCATTGATCTTAGATGGACATCTGAAGTCATAGTATGGGATTTATCAGAAGATCCCTCAGGATTAGAAGGACCCATTGATCTTAGATGGAAATCTGAAGTCATAGTATGGGATTTATCAGAAGGTTCCTCAGGATTAGAAGGATCCATTGATCCCTCCAGATAGTAAGGTCTGTGATGTGTGGTTGGAGTAATGGGATCTTCTCCTGGAGAACATGGCTTGATGTCCTCATCTTCTGCCTTGAAATCTGGAGAGAAAATTGGATCTCCTTCCGAGATTTCCACAACAAAGAGTCCATCTGGAAGAAAACACATTTTTAAATAAAAATTAAAACTATTTTTCTAGTCTTACATTCAGGAGTCATATCTGTTGGTCTCTCGTAAGAAGTCTCTCGGAGCTCCGGTATGGAATTGGGTGCAATCATTACACCAAACTATGAATACAAACCAGATAAAGGATACAATACACCAGGGGGCTGGACATAAAGTTCACAGAGGTCCAGTCAGATTTCGACCAGCAGAAGTCCGAATCACAGCACTCCCTATGTAAATCAGTGTCTCCAACCTATCCTTCACATAATAGCCCCTTTACATCACAGTCCCCCTTGACATCAGTGTCCTCAGCCCCCAACACCTGATATATGTCTACTTTCAACCCATAAAACAAACTACCAATGGAAAAACAATAAAATGAGAATTATTCCTGTATGTATTTGTTACTTACTTGTGTCCATATATAGAGAAGATTCCTCCTGTTTACTTCCCATCATCATCTCCCCCTCCTCCATAGACTGCTGATCTCCACTCACCAACCTCTCTTCTTCTTCCTCTTTAACCTCAACTTTGATGTCTTTCCGTTCTTCACCCTAAACCCCAAAGATGATGGAATATATTTACGAAAAAGGAAGAAGAAATTACATAGAAGAATGTCTACTCATAGAATTATTTTTAAGTTATTTTTGCCCAGTCCCACCTACCTGATGATGGTGGGGGATGGTTTGATCTTCCTGGGTGGAATCCCGGGAATACAGAGGACAACCCTCCTCCATAGACTGCTGATCTCCACTCACCAACGTCTCCACTTCTTCCTCTTTTACCTCAACTTTGATGTCTTTCAGTTCTTCACCCTAAACCCCAAAGATGATAGAAAACATTGATAAAAAGAAAGAAGACATTACATAGCATAGAGTATATTTTAGGTCTTCATGCTCAGTCCCACCTAGGGTTGCCACCTCATCCCTTGAAAACCAAACCCATATTAATTACACAGGTGGTTCTGTGGCTGATTAAGGTGGTAATTGAACTCAGTTGGTGCCTTAGCTGCATTAAATTAGCCTCAGAACAACCTGTTTAATTCATAGGTGTTCAGGTTTAAAGGGATAAAATGGCAACCCTTTTCACACCTACCTGATGATGGTGAGGGATGGGGTGACCTTCCTGTGTGGAATCCCGGGAATACAGAGGACGGGGACATCTCTCTGGGGGGTTCCCATTACTGGATCCATCTGTAGGAAACACAACACTGACTGAATACATTGTTTCTATGTGTTTATCAGATGATGGGGGGTCTAGGTGGACCCTCTGTACTGCTCTCTCCTTTACAATAAAGTCTCCTCTTACCCGGTGATGTGAGGGGTGGCTGATTGTCCATCATGATGTCCTTGTAGAGATCCTTGTGTCCTTCTAAATACCTCCAGAATCCTCCTCAGCTCCTTCTGATCTATACGAGACTCTCCTCTGTAGACGGACAATAGACTGAGAATTACCTGGACTGTACTGGGATGAATAACGTCTGCATAGTTCCTACTTAGTTCCTCCATAATTTCTGCTTAGTTCCTCCATAGTTCCTTCTTAGTTCTTAGAGGTCCTTTTGTCCTACTAAAAATACTCCAACTGTATCATCATCTACTGAAGGTAAAAGACATCACAGTGCCTATGGAGGAAGAGGATGGACATGACGGGGTGGGGGGGTTACTGGGTGTAAACCTCATGGAGGAAGAGGACGTAACATAATGGGGAGGAGGGTTACTGGGTGTAAACCTCATGGAGGAAGAGGACGGACATGACGGGAGGGTTACTGGGTGTAAATATAAAATAAGATCTTATTACCTCCTCTGCTGCCACTTCCAACAATATCTCCTCTCTACTTCCTCCCGACTCACCTCTCACCCGGAACTTCCTGTTTATACTCTGACATCACTTCCTGTTGCGTTCCACGGACAATACGTGAGATCACCACCTTGTATTCTATATATCTATCGCAGTCTACGTTACGTTCCATCGTTTCCCCCTCGGGGTCCATTCTTCTATCAGGATACATCGACGATTACACACACAGATTATACCTCACATCACATCCAGACAATAAAAGAATAAAACGAAAAACACCAAATTGCTGGAGTTTTGCTGTTTATAAATGTGAAACTTTAGAATGAAAAATGCACAATTGAAATACGACATCTTAGGCTCAATTCACAAAGCTTTAATACAAGTGGAAGAAAGGTGGCCTTTACTTGGAGTTTTATTATCTAGAAACTGGAGGCCTTTTCAATTTGGTGCAATGATAACGCCACTTAGTGCTTATCGCATCTTGGGCTCCCCATTTTACATACACAAAATTGTCGGCACCGTCCAATCATTACTCATCCAAGAATTATAATCATCTAGAGCTACCCCTGCAGGGGCCGCTGATATTACCTGGTTCTTTCCCAACCAGTGCAGAGGCCACCAGTCACCCCAGTAACAATCTCCTCACTGACTCAAGTAAACGTTCTAGGGCAGGGGTAATGTATTAAAATTCACAGAGGTAAGATCAGTAAAATTTTCTTCCAGCAGAGGTCCGAATTGCATGTTTGTGCAATGCCCTTCACATCACAGCCCCCCAACAGCTCTGGACCCCCTTTACATCACAGCCCCCTAACAGCTCTGGACTCCCTTTACATCACAGCCCCCCAACAGCTCTTGACCCCCTTCACATCACAGCCCGCCAACAGTTCTGGACCACCTTCACGTCACAGCCCGCCAACAGCTCTGGACTCCCTTTACATCACAGCCCCCTAACAGCTCTGGACTCCCTTTACATCACAGCCCCCCAACAGCTCTTGA
>BLSH010310142.1:819296-831641 GCA_018402905.1 Glandirana rugosa
AACTAGTGGCGACGCAGTAAAGACTAGCGGCGATATTTGTTTTCTTCTCGCTGTTAAAACGTTTTTTTTTTTGTTTAAAGAATGAAAAACGATTTTATGTTTAGGTTTTTTTTTATATTTTTTTGTAAAAAAAGTAGCCAAAACCGGCTAAATATAAGAAGGAGTATAAACACTATTTTTTTTTTGCAAAATTGTCGCTCTTCTTTTGTTTATAGCGGCGATCAGAAATGACGCAGCGGTGATCAAATACCACCAAAAGAAAGCTCTATTTGTGGGAAAAAAGGGACGCCAATTTCGTTTGGGTACAACGTTGCACGACCACGCAATTGTCAGTTAAAGCGACGCAGCGCCGAATCGCAAAAAGGGCTCTGGTCCTAAAGGGGGAAATCCTTCCGGTCCTTAGGTGGTTAATGAGTGGAAAGTATTTTTTTTGAGGGAAATTCACAGACAGCCACCCCAGCAGTGGTCTGGGAGACCTTCAAATTACATGTTAGAATGACACTGAGCTCTCACATAAATAGAGTGAAGCGCTCATCTGGTTTAGCATTGGAACAAGCTATAGGGAAACTAACGGAGACAGAACAGCAGTACCTCGCCAACCCAACGCCCGCTCAGGTAGATTTGCTTAAACTACAAACCAGGGTGGTGAACCAGTTGCATTATGAGCAATCCAGGAGAAAATTATTTTTCTTCAAACAAAAAATGTTTGAGCAAGGGGAGAGGGCGGGTAAACTTCTTGGGTTTAGGGTCCATAATGAGGATAAGCTCCCCATTGCCATCTCACTATCCGACCAGCAAGGCTCTTTAATTACGGATCCACCCAGTGTAACTAATAGATTTAAAGAATTTTTTTCAGGATCTATATACTTCCACGGCTCCTGGGGAGGACACATTATTACAGTTTTTAGAGGGGAATGCACTACCACAATTGACAGCTGCACAAGTCGATATGCTTGAAGCACCCCTGAATGTTGATGAAATCACAGATGCTATCGCTTGCTTTGCAAGGTCCAAGTCCCCAGGCTCCGGTGGAATTCCTATTGAATTTTACTCTCAGTTTGGCGAATTTTTGTCTCCTAAGCTACTATGGTTATATAATCATCTGTTTGATACTCGGTGCCTTCCACCCTCCATGACGGAAGCTCTTATAGTATTAATACCAAAACCGGGCAAGGACCCCGCTTTCCCTGAATCCTATCGCCCAATCTCGCTGTTACAGGTGGATATTAAAGCGGAGTTCCACCCAAAAGTGGAACTTCCGCTTTAAGTCCTCCTCCCCAGCTCCAGATGCTGAAACTGAGCTTTTGGGGAGGAGGGGGGTGGGGATACCCGATTTTTAGGGGTACTTCCGCCCCGGTTGCCTTAGGCGATCGGAAGTGGAAGGTCCCCTTCCCCCTCCCTCCCGAAGTCTTCTGGGACACAGGACAGGTCCTAGAAGACTTCGGGACCAATCACAAAGCGCAGCGCCGCTCGCGCATGCGCAGTGTGCGCCCGGCCGTGAAGCCGCGGCCGGGTGCCCACAGTAGCAATGCCGGCGGAGGGGAGGGGGAGAGGAGCGGGGCTCCGTGCGGCTCCATCGCTGGACCGGGAGACAAGTAAGTGTCTGTTTATTAAAAGTCAGCAGCTACACTTTTTGTAGCTGCTGACTTTTAATAAACCTAAGGAAAGGGTGGAACTTCGCTTTAAGATCCTTGCGAAGGTGCTAGCCCTAAGGTTGAACCAAGTTATACTCTCTTTGATACACACAGACCAGGCTGGTTTCATGCCGGCCAATTTACATCCTTTAATTTGCGGAGGTTATTTATGAATCTACAAGTCTCCCATGATAATATGGGTACCAGAGTGGTGGTAGCATTAGACATAGCCAAAGCCTTTGACTCCGTGGAGTGGCAATATCTGTGGCGCTTCTTGGAAGACTTTGGCTTCGGCCCTAGATTCATACAATGGGTACAGCTGCTTTATCACGACCAAACAGCAAAGGTGATTGCCAACGGATGGGTTTCGGAGGGGTTCAGTTTAAGTCGAGGCACGAGACAGGGGTGCCCTTTGTCCCCCCTCTTGTATGCATTACAGAGCCGCTAGCCATATCCATCAGAGCTAACCAACAGATTTGGGGACTTGCAGTGCAGGTGTGATTACAGAGAAGATTAGTATGTATGCCGATGATACACTATTATATCTAGCGGACTCGGGCCCCTCCCTACAAACTGCCCTGCAAACTATAGAAAAATTCGGCACATTCTCGGGTCTCAGGATCAACTGGGGAAAATCGCGTATACTCCCCATAGATAGTTTCCCTCCAGGTAAAGAACAGGCGGCACTCCCATTACACAGGACCGATAGACTCCAATACTTAGGTGTCCAGTTGACCAGAATCCCAGCAGACTAGAAAAACAGACCCTCTGGTGGGACTTTAAAGGGCATAGACTCCACAAAAACAAATGCAATAGGTATAAAAAATTTTACGTTTATTACAAAATAGTACAGGGATAAGCAATTAGCGGACCTCCAGCTGTTGCAAAACTACAAGTCCCATCATGCCTCTGCCTCTGGGTGTCATGCTTGTGGCTGTCAGAGTCTTGCTATGCCTCATGGGACTTGTAGTTCTGCAACATCTGGAGGTCTGCTAATTGCATATCCCTGAAATAGTAGATAAAAAATGGGGGAGAGACAGGGGATGAAGCAAGGGGTACATTCCCCAATCTACAAAACGTTATTAAAATACAACAGTACATATAGCAGAACCACTTACTTAATGCACTACTGTGTGATTGAAACAGAGTGCAACCCAACGCGTTTTAAGATCGTGCGTTGTTCCTCTTCATCAGGAGGAAGAGCTTTAGAGGTCTAGAGGTTTCTTCTAGAGGCAGGGGGAATCAAACTCCCAGCCTGGGAAATCCTGAGCAGACCAGGCCAAACAATCTCTGCCCCCTTGATTACAGAAGGAGCCAAAAACAAGATTTACAGAGCAACCTAACTAGGAGGGCGCTACAACTTCTAAAAAGAAATGGATTTAGAACAGAATATCGTAGAGTTTATTTTACAAAAGAGGAATATCTGATTAATATACAATGAAACAAATATTGAATCAAAGTCACATGTTGTATAATTGGTGCAAAAATATATACAATGTATTGATCATTATAAATTGGCTGGACCACCTTTGCGGACAACTGAAGTCATAGTATGGGATAGATGGACATCTGAGGTGATAGTATGAAATAGATGGACATCTGAAGTTATATTATGGAATACATGGACATCTGAGGTCATAGTATGGGATAGATGGGCATCTGAAGTCATAGTATGAGATAGGTGGACATCTGAAGTCATAGTATGGGATTTATCAGAAGGTTCCTCAGGATTAGAAGGATCCATTGATCTTAGATGGACATCTGAAGTCATAGTATGGGATTTATCAGAAGGTTCCTCAGGATTAGAAGGATCCATTGATCTTAGATGGACATGTGAAATCATAGTATTGAATTTCTCAGAAGATTCTTCAGGGTTATTAGGATTAATTGATTTTAGATAGCCATGTAAAGTCATAGTATGTGATTTATTAGAAGATATCTCAGGATTAGATGGACCCATTGATCTTAGATGGACATCTGAAGTCATAGTATGGAATATATGGACATCTGAGGTCATAGTATGGGATAGATGGGCATCTGAAGTCATAGTATGGGATTTATCAGAAGGTTCCTCAGGATTAGAAGGATCCATTGATCTTAGATGGACATCTGAAGTCATAATATGGGATTGATCAGAAGATTCCTCACGATTACAAGGATCCTTTGATCCCTCCAGATGGTAAGGTCTGTGATGTGTGGTTGGAGTAATGGGATGCTCTCCTGGAGAACATTGTGTGATGAAGAGTGATGACGTTCAACAGCCATTGGCGATCTATGAAAAGGTTCATTGGTGAAGGGCAAGTCCTGATTGTATACTGGGGGTTGATGTACCTTTACAGAGATCATTTCTTCATCCAGTAGAATACAAAGATCGGGGCTCCAGTTATTGTTCCTTCATGTTCCTGTCAATATTTTACCACCATTGCTTGCTTATTGCCAGTGAATTAGTACGGCTGTCATTGTATAGTCACGATTGCCCATTTCGTTCCTCCATGTATTGCCATACCCGGCCATGTATTATCACTGGTTAGTCCTATGGTACCGTCTATGTGAGTGTGGGGCCAAGTCAGCACTACTTGTTTACAGCAGTGGTCTCTAAACTGTGGCCCAGGGGCTGGATGTTTTCCTTTGCTTGCCTTTATCTTTATATTCCACCCAATGGAATGGCATTTTCTACTCTCACTGGTCACAGTCCAGCCCCATAAAACCTGAAGGACAGGAAACTGGCCCCTTGGACCCCCATGACTAAGCTCCGAGGGGCAGATTGAAATGCGTTGAGCGTGGCCTGGTGGGAGCCCAGGCTGAGATTGTCTCTCTCATACCACCATAGGACTCCATGGATGTGCCTCACCAGGGATCTTTCCTCCCTTCCTCCCTTGCTTAGAAGGTTTGGAGACCCCTGGTCAAGAGCATCATTTGGTGTGAATTTTCTGATGTCTGCTTAGATTCATTTGGTTTGTAAAGCTTTTCCCGCACCCTGAACACGAGAAAGGACGCTCACGTGTGTGAACTCTCTGGTGTTTAAGAAGGACTACTTTCGAGCCAAAACATTTCCCGCACTCGGAACATGAGAAAGGACGCTCGCCTGAGTGTATTTTCTGGTGTCTAACAAGGGATCCTTTCATGATGAAACATTTTCCGCACTGTGTACATAAAAAAGGCCGCTCACCCTTGTGGCGCTTCAAATGCGAAACAAGGTGCTGTTTCTGAGTAAAACATTTCCCGCACTCTGAACAAGAAAAAGGACGCTCACCCGTGTGAATTCTCTGGTGTATACGAAGCCCTTCTCTGTCAGTAAAACTTTTCCCACACTCTGAACAAGGAAAAGGACGCTCGCCCGTGTGAATTCTTTGGTGCGAATGAAGGTGCTGTATCCTACGAAAACTTTTCCCACACTCTGAGCATGAAAAAGGACGCTCACCTGTGTGTCTTCTCTGGTGTTCATCAAGTCCTCCTTTCTGAGCGAAACATTTCCCGCACTCTGAACATGAAAAAGGACGCTCACCAGTATGAACTCTGCAATGTCTAACAAGGATTTTTTGTGAAGTGAAAAATTTCCCACACTCTGAACATAAAAAAGGAAACCTAGACGTGTGACTTCTCTGGTGTATGAGAAGTTCCCAATTGTGAATGAAACATTTCCCACACTCAGAACATGAAAAAGTATGTTCCCCTGTGTGGATTCTCTGGTGTCTGTTAAGTGTTCCTTTGCCAGTGAAACATTTCCCGCACTCTGAACATGAAAACGGACGTTCATCTGAGGGATTTCTCCATTGTGCTCCGTTTTTAGTGTGAGATGTCTTGCAATCCAAATATGACAATGAAGGCTCTCCTGTGTGACCTCCATCACATAACGAAGACTCCTCGGCATTGGATGGATGGGTTGATTGATCCGCACTGTCAGATCTTAGATGGACATCTGAAGTCATAGCATGGGATTTATCAGAAGATCCCTCAGGATTAGAAGGATCCATTGATCTTCGATGGACATCTGAAGTCATAGCATGGGATTTATCAGAAGGTTCCTCTGGATTAGAAGGATCCATTGATCTTAGATGGACATCTGAAGTCATAGTATGGGATTTATCAGAAAGTTCCTCAGGATTAGAAGGATCCATGGATCTTAGATGGACATCTGAGGTCATAGTATGGGATTTATCAGAAGATCCCTCAGGATTAGAAGGATCCATTGATCTTCGATGGACATCTGAAGTTATAATATGGGATTTATCAAAAGGTTCCTCGGGATTAGAAGGATCCATTGATCTTAGATGGACATCTGAAGTCCTAGTATGGGATTTATCAGAAGGTTCCTCAGGATTAGAAGGATCCATTGATCCCTCCAGATGGTAAGGTCTGTGATGTGTGGTTGGAGTAATGGGATCTTCTCCTGGAGAACATGGCTTGATGTCCTCATCTTCTGCCTTGAAATCTGGAGATAAAATTGGATCTCCCTCCGAGGTTTTCAGAACAAAGAGTCCATCTGGAAGAAAACACATTTTTAAATAAGAATTAAAATTATTTTTCTAGTCTTACATTCAGGAGTCATATATGTTGGTCTCTCGTAAGAAGTCTCTCGGAGCTCCGGTATGGAATTGGGTGCAATCAGTACACCAAACTATTAATACAAACCAGATAAAGGATACAATACACCAGGGGGCTGGACATAAAGTTCACAGAGGTCCAGTCAGATTTCGTCCAGCAGAGGTCCGAATCTCATGTTGCCCTATAACACATCACAGTCCCCCCCCCGTATATCACAGTCCCCCCCGTACATCACAGCCCCCCTTTACAACAGTGTCCTCAGCCCCCCTAACACCTGATATATGTCTATTTTCAACCCATAAAACAATCTACCAATCGAAATACCATAAAATGAAAATTATTTCTGTATGTAATTGTTACTTACTTGTGTCCTTATGTAGAGAAGGTTCCTCTTGTTTACTTTCCATAATCATCCCCCCCTCCTCCATAGACTTCTGATCTCCACTCACCAACTTCTCTTCTTCTTCCTCTTTATGCTCAACTTTGATGTCTTTCCGTTCTTCACTCTAAACCCCAAGGATGATTAAAAATATTTAGGAAAAAAGAACAAAAAAATTACATAGAAGAATGTCTACTCATAGAATTAATTTCTAGTTCTTTTTGCCAAGTCCCACGTACCTGATGATGGTGAGGGATGGTTTGATCTTCCTGGGTGGAATCCCGGGAATACAGAGGACCTCCACCTCCCATAGACGGCTGATCTCCACTCATCAACATCTCTTCTTTTTCCTCTTTTACCTCAACTTTGATGTCTTTCAGTTCTTCACCCTTAACCCCAAATATGATAGAAAACATTAATAAAAAGAAATAAGACATTACATAGCATAGACTATATTTTAGGTCTTCATACTCAGTCCCACCTAGGGTTGACACCTCATCCCTTGAAAACCAAACCCGTATTAATTACACAGGTTCTGTGGCTGATTAAGGTGATAATTGAACTCACTTGGTGCCTTGCTTGCTGCCAGGAAAAGGCTCACCAGCTGGTGGCACTGTGGCTCAGGGATCTATGGGCTGCATTTCCACTATCCACCAGCGGGTTTCAATAAAGGGCTCACCTGTTGGTGGCACTGTGGCTCCTGGATCCATGGGCTGCAGTTCCAGTGTCCACCAGCGGGTGTCAGTAAAGGGCTTACCTGTTGGTGGCTCCTGGATCCATGGACTGCAGTTCCAGTGTCCACCAGCAATCAGAAGCTCATGAGTCATCACCTGATGCTCGTTACAGGAAGAATGTTTAAACCCTGTCTGCCATATGCTTAGTGCCTTGGTGTTGGTCTCCATGTGCCCCTGAATCCTGAATCCGTTCCTGGAGTCCTGTCATGCAGCCTGATCCTTTCTCACCTGCTCTCTCCGTCATCTGTTCCCTGTCCCTGCCTTGTCTTGCTCCCAGCTCCCTCTGACTGATCTGTGTATGACCCTGGCTTGGCTGCGTTTACGGTTTGGCATTTCCCTATCAGCTGTATATACTTTGTTTAGGCAGTTATTCTTTGTGTGTCACTATTTTGTTATTTGGCTGTTTTACACTGGTTGGTATATTGAAGGTGCGTTTACATTATCCACTTATCTTTTTAAATAAATTTTATTATTTACATTACTTACACCTGGCATTCTCTGTTGCAGTTCACACATGCCTGGTCACACCAGTTGCTGACATAAAACCAAGGCCAGTCCTGACCAGAAGTGACTGCACAGGAAAGCCATTTTGGCTCTGCTGTTGTTTGTGGCAAGATGCATCCAGAGGAAGTTGTATACTTTTCCTTGCTGGTGACAGAGGAGAAAGAGTATTGCCGCCAGATACTGAAGGAGTGGTCCAGTGATCAGCTGTTAGAATGCATTAGTCTAGCTCATTCCCTAGTTGATCAGGGCAGTATGTTGTTTGGAGATGTTCAGCCATTAATTCAAGTCTGTGCAGAGTTGGCTTTGTCCAGTACTCCTAAAGGCAGTGATGACTTTCGTCCCCCCTTCAGTATGGCTCAGATACAATCACTGGTTTGGTTATTGGAAGATGACTTGGCTTATTTCTTTGAGTATTATTCAGCATGCTCTCATAAGGTGCTAGTGGAGTGTCTTAGCGCAGTGCAGTCTCTTGTCAGACAGGCTGCATGTGAACTGAGTTTTGTTCAGCCATTACTACAGGCTTGGTCAGACATGTTGCATTAAACCCCAGTCAACTTACACCAACCCATTCCTACTGTTAGATACGGCCTTCTCAAATATCTCGGAACACAGATTTTAAACTCCCTCCAAAGATTTTCTATGGGGTTGAGATCTGGAGACTGGCTAGGCCACTCCAGGACCTTGAAATGCTTCTTACGAAGCCACTCCTTCGTTGCCCGGGCGGTGTGTTTGGGATCATTGTCATGCTGAAAGACCCAGCCACGTTTCATCCTCAATGCCCTTACTGATGGAATGAGGTTTTTACTCAAAATCTCATGATACATGGCCTCAATCATTCTTTCCGTTACACGGATCAGTCGCCCTGGTCCCTTTGCAGATAAACAACCCCAAAGCATGATGTTTCCACCCCATGCTTCACAGTAGGTATGGTGTTCTTTGGATGCAACTCAGCATTCTTTCTCCTCCAAACACGACAAGTTGAGTTTTTACCAAAAAGTTATATTTTGGTTTCATCTGACCATATGACATTCTCCCAATCCTCTTCTGGATCATCCAAATGCGCTCTAGCAAACTTCAGACGAGCCTGGACATGTACTGACTTAAGCAGGGGGACACGTCTGGCACTGCAGGATTTGAGTCCCTGGCGGTGTAGTGTGTTATTGATGGTAGCCTTTGTTACTTTGGTCCCAGCTCTCTGCAGGTCATTCACTAGGTCCCCCCCGTGTGGTTGTGGGATTTTTGCTAACCGTTCTTGTGATCATTTGAGATCTTGTGTGGAGCCCCAGATCGAGGGAGATTATCAGTGGTCTTGTATGTCTTCCATTTTCTAATAATTGCTCCCACAGTTGGATTTCTTCACACCAAGCTGCTTACCTATTGCAGATTCAGTCTTCCCAGCCTGGTGCAGGTCTACAATTTTGTTTCTGGTGTCCTTTGACAGCTCTTTGGTCTTGGCCATTGTGGAGTTTGGAGTCTGACTGTTTGGGGTTGTGGACAGGTTGTGTCTTTTATACTGATAACGAGTTCAAACTGACGCCATTAATACAGGGAACGCGTGGAGGACAGAGAAGCCTCTTAAAGAAGAAGTTACAGGTCTGTGAGAACCAGAAATCTTGCTTTTTTTGTAGGCAACCAAATGCTTATTTTCCACCATAATTTGCAAATAAATTCTTTAAAAATCAGACAATGTGGTCTTCTGGATTTTTTTTCTCATTTGGTCTCTCATAGTTGAAGTGTCCCTATGATGAAAATGACAGGCCTCTCTCGTCTTTTTAAGTGGAGAACTTGCACAATTGGTGTCTGACTAAATACTTTGCCCCACTGTATGTGTCAGTACCCTGTTTCCACTTGTTGCACCTACCCTGCTTTTAATCCATTGACAAATACCTCACACCAGTTGCTGACACTTGCATTAAATTAGCCCCAGAACCTGTGTAATTCATACTGTGTGTGTTATAACTACCAATAATTGCCAATCATCTACCTTATGATGGTGAAGGATGTTGTGACCTTCCTGTGTGGAATCCTGGGGATGGGGACATCTCTCTGGTTGGTTTCTGTAGCTGGATGACTCTTCCATGGTGTCCTGGTACAGATCTTTGTGTCCCTTTGGAAACTCTGACTCCTCCATCACCTCATTCTCACCATCCTCCTCTTTTATCTCTTCTTTAACCTCAACTGTACAATCACTCAGGTTGCCACTCTGAACATATAATAAAAATGACATCAATTGTAACAGTGCAGATAATCCTAATGATACTATCAGTGATTGTTCCTCATCTACCTGATGATGGTGGGGGATGGTGTGACCTTCCTGTGTGGAATCCCGGGAATACAGAGGACCGGGACATCTCTCTGGTGGGTTCCCATTACTGGATCCATCTGTAGGAAACACAACACTGACTGAATACATTGTTTCTATGTGTTTATCAGATGATGGGGGGTCTAGGTGGACCCTCTGTACTGCTCTCTCCTTTACAATAAAGTCTCCTCTTACCCGGTGATGTGAGGGGTGGCTGATTGTCCATCATGACGTCCTTGTAGAGATCCTTGTGTCCTTCTAAACACCTCCAGAATCCTCCTCAGCTCCTTCTGATCTATACGAGATCTATACTCTCCTCTGTAGATGGATAATAGACTGAGAATTACCTGGACTGTACTGGGATGAATAATGTCTGCATAGTTCCTCCATAGTTCCTGCTTAGTTCTTAGAGGTCCTTGTGTCATTCTAAATACTCCAACTGTATCATCATCTACTGAAGGTAAAAGACGTCACAGTGCCTATGGAGGAAGAGGACGGACATGATGGGGGGGGTTACTGGGTGTAAATATCATGGAGGAAGAGGAAGTAACATAATGGGGGGGGGGGAGGGTTACTGGGTGCAAAAAGAAAATAAGATCTCATTACCTCCTCTGCTGCCACTTCCACCAATGTCTCCTCTCTACTTCCTCCCAACTCACCTTTTACCTGGAACTTCCTATTTATACTCTTATAGCACTTCCTGTCTGTACCTGACATCACTTCCTGTTGCTGCGTTCCAGGGACGTGAGATCACCACCTTGTGTTGAATATGAGACTGTGAGCCAGGCCTTCTGGTCCAACATCAGTGCCTGACCTCACAAATGCTCTTCTGGAAGAATGGTCAAACATTCCCATAGACACACTCCTAAACCTTGTGGACAGCCTTTCCAGAAGAGTTGAAGCTGTTATAGCTGCAAAGGGTGGGACAACTCAATGTTCAACCCTACGGACTAAGACTGGGATGCCATTAAAGTTCATATGCTTGTAAAGGCCGGCGTCCCAATACTTTTGACAATATAGTGTATTCATACCTCCCAACTTTTTGAGATGAGAGTGAGGGACTTCTATTAGCAAGTGTATGTAGGCATAGGATGTTGAAAATCCTTACTCAGCTTCCAACGAAGAACTTGCATGAACGACATCATTAGAAAAATCTTTAAGGGTTTATTCTTCAAGACATAACATCAGTTTACATGAGACAAACTTACGTAGCAACATAATTGATGATGAGATTATGGTATGGCTTCAGATGTCATTCAGGAGGAGGAAGGGTTCTGACAGGTGTTCACGTCACGTGTCCAAGAGTGTAGGCGTCCATTCCTTCATCTCTTTCTTCCTGTCCTTCCTAGCTAACATCACGACTCTTATACTGTTTGAAACCTTTAGGTCAGCTGTTTCAAAGCAATCTACACTTTACTTATATGGCTCTAATCCATAAGGAGACACACATGGTCATGTCTCCTCTAGCATTACTTCACATGAGTTTTGAAATAGAATTGCACATACAACACTTTCTCTGTCCAGCACATTGAAATAACCTTCACAAATATAACTAACATATATTTAATACATTTAATTTATACATATAATATATTTCAGAGCCCAATATTATTCAAAATAATATTATAAATTCATAATTTCCAACAATTTCCCCCTCAATGCACTATAACTTATCAACAAAAGTGCATTCGTTTTAAATAATACTTTTCTCTGAAATATTTACAATAAACAATAATTTAGTATGTCAGATATTGTACAAAAGCATTTTCCTAATATTCAGAAATATTTTCTTGTGAAAAATTTAACTATCTCATTTCATCAAGAAACTATAAATTAATATATTTATTCATTTTTATTAATTTTCCATCTAATTATAATATAATATCATCAAAGAATTTTTCCTTCAACTTCATAAATTTATTTAACTTTTTATAAAACTCTTATAACTTTAACTATATTAAATAACTAATATAAGGAAGAAATAAATAATATCTTTGATTTATTATATCTTATTATATCTATGATATATCAAAAAATTATATTAATCCATAATATAAATTATTAATTAATAAAACTTCTTCCATTCCAGGAAATTTCAATAACCAAATAATTCTACAATATATGCTTTTATACATTATCCTTGATACTGTACCTATAATAAATAACCCATTCATCTGTTGATACATAAAAATATAACTTTCCATAATTAATTTATCATATTCCTTTATAGATCTATGTATCTATCCA
>BLSH010310142.1:835416-845944 GCA_018402905.1 Glandirana rugosa
CTACAATCGATCCTTCCTGTCCTTCTTTCTCTACTTCCTTACCTGCGGATGTGAGAACCTGTGCACTGCACTTGTGGACAGTCTTGGGAAGGAGGAGGACTTACTGTAGACTTCGGTATGGTATTAGAGTAGTAGTTAATACAACGATGCATTCAAACATGTCATTCAGGAGGAGGAAGGGTTCTGACAGGTGTTCACGTCACGTGTCCAAGAGTGTAGGCGTCCATTCCTTCATCTCTTTCTTCCTGTCCTTCCTAGCTAACATCATGACTTTTATACTGTTTGAAACCTTTAGGTCAGCTGTTTCAAAGCAATCTACACTTTACTTATATGGCTCTAATCCATAAGGAGACACACATGGTCATGTCTCCTCTAGCATTACTTCACATGAGTTTTGAAATAGAATTGCACATACAACACTTTCTCTGTCCAGCACATTGAAATAACCTTCACAAATATAACTAACATATATTTAATACATTTAATTTATACATATAATATATTTCAGAGCCCAATATTATTCAAAATAATATTATAAATTCATAATTTCCAACATAGGACACGCCCCCTTCCAAGCCCCCTTAAAGGAGGATTATACACAAAAATTATTAGTTAAACCCACTAATGCTTTATTTTTACCACTACTTTTCCTTTATATTGGCTATTGAAGTTTACAAATACAGCAATTTAGTAATTGGGTGGAAGATTTAGCACTGGGAAACACTTTATGAAAGATAAATAGTGCATTTTATATACAACTCTATAGATCAGACCAAAATGAGGGACAAATGAGGAGGAAAGAGGGACATTGCTCCAAATCAGGTACAGTTGGGAAGTATGGTGTATTTGTCTATCTCTGATATGTTGTCTCTGCACTCCATCATCAATGAATGACTCTTTATGGATTGAGCACCGTCCAATCATTACTCATCCAAGAATTATGATCATCTAGCGCTACCCATGCAGGGGCCACTGATATTACCTGGTTCTTTCCCAACCAGTGCAATGGCCACCAGTCACCCCAGTAACAATCTCTTCAGTAAACGTTCTAGGGCAGGGGTAATGTATTAAGACTCACGGGGGGTCCGATCAGTAAAATTTTCTTCCAGCAGAGGTCCAAATTGCATGTTTGTGTGGTGACTCAGGTCCTTCACATCACAGCCCTCTAACAGCTCTGGACCACCTTCACATCACAGCCCCCCAACAGCTCTGGACCCCCTCTACATCACAGCCCCCAACAGCTCTGGACCCCCTCTACATCACAGCCCTCCAACAGCTGTGCCGCCCTTCACCTCACACCTTCACAGCTCTGCCCTTTCACCTCACAGACCCCACCCCCCAACCTGCAGCTTTTCCGCTCCACATCATAGCTCTGGCAATTCCTACCTTACTCCAGCACACAGAGCGGGAGGCACAGCAGCACTAGATGGAGGGCGGGAGCTGCCAGAGTTAATATTTTGTTTTAACAAGCTGGTGATTGGTTGCTAGGACTGCAGCAACCAATCACCAGTTTGTTAATATGAAAAGGTTATTCTGGCACCTCCCGCCCTCCATCTGGTACTGCTGTTCCTCCTGCTCCCTGTGCTGAACTGTTCTGCCTCCCGCTCTCTGCTGTGATGGTGGGACTGCGGCAGTCCGAATGGGACAGTGACTAATCCAGATGCGGACCACGGTCTGCCATTTAGTGATGGCTGCTATACAGTCACATGGATCACTCTTTTGGGTCTTTACTCACAAGTTCCAGGGCAGCTGTCACCCTCCAGCCTCCAGCAGGCATCCCTCAGTTAGGAAGTTGATCCCTCTCCAGGCCAGATCCCTTGTAGAAACCTTGATATCAAATCCAGGCTATTTCTAGGTCCCAGCACTGCACCTTCTGTGACCTGGCAGGACAGCAGCCCAGTTCTTAGACTGCCGCAGGAGCAACAGCCCCACTGAGGCTGGGAGTTCTCCTTCCTGAAGTAAGACCTTCTCTGCACAGCTCAAAATTATTTTTCAGCTCCTCTGCCACCATCTGGGCACACCCCTCCAGGGATTGGCTAAGCCCTGATCAATATTTAGGCTGGTCATTTGAACTCTCCCTCCCTAAGCTCTAGAACAGGGGTCTCTAAACTGTGGCCCAGGGCCAGACGTGGCCTGTTGCTTGCCTTTATCTGGCCCTTGGGGCAAAACTCCTCACAATGACACCAACAAATGGGCATCAATCCTGCCACTGAAACCAATGATGGTACAATATTCTTCCCACTGACACCAATGATGGGGCACTATTCCTCCCACTGATACCAATGATGGGGCACTATTCTGCCCACTGATACCAATGATGGGGCACTATTCCTCCTACTGACACCAATGAAGGGGAACTATTCCTCCCACTGATACCAATGATAAGGCACCATTCCTCCCACTGACACCAATGATGGGACACTATTCCTTCGCCTGACACCAATGATGGGGCACTATTCCTCCCACTGATACCAATGATGGGGCACTATTCTGCCCACTGATACCAATGATGGGGCACTATTCCTCCTACTGACACCAATGAAGGGGCACTATTCCTCCCACTGATACCAATGATGGGGCACTATTCCTTACACTGATACCAGTGATGGGGCACTATTCCTCCCATTGACACCAATGATGGGGCATTATTCCTCCCACTGGCACCAATGATGGGGCACTATTCCCCCCACTGACACCAATGATGGGGCACTATTCCTCCCACTGGCACCAATGATGGGGCACTATTACTTCCACTAATAACAATGATAGGGCACTATTCCTCCCAATGACACCAATGATGGGGCACTATTCCTTCCACTGATACCAATGATGGGGCACTATTCCTCTCACTAATACCATTAATGGGGCACTATTCCTCCCACTGACACCAATGATGGGGCACTATTTCTCTCCCCAACACCAAGGATAGAACATCTATCCCACTGATACCAGGATATTTTCTACTCCCACTAGCCACTGTTCAGCCCCGCTAAAGCTTGAACAACAGTAAACTGCCCTTTTGGTTAGAAAGTTTGGAGACCCTTGATCTAGAAGCTTCTTCTAGAGTCAGGGGGAACCAATCAAACTCCCAGCCTGGAAGATCCTGAGCAGACCAGGCCAAACAATCTCTGCCCCCTTGATTACAGAAAAGCCAAAAACTGGATTTACTGAGCAACCTAACTAGGAGGGTGCTACAACTTCTAAAAAGAAATGGACTCAGAACAGAATATCGTATCATATCAATTTTATTTTACAAAACCAAAATCTGATTGAAATACAATAAAACAAATCTTGAACCACAATCACATCTTGTATAATTGGTGCAAAAATATATACAACGTATTGATCATTATAAATTGGCTGGACCACCTTCACTGATATCTGAAGTCATAGTATGGGATAGATGGACATCTGAAGTCATAGTATGGGATTGATCAGAAGATTCCTCAGGATTAGAAGGATCCATTGATCCTAGATGGACACATTAGGTCATAGTATGGGATAGATGGACATCTAAGGTCATAGCATGGGATAGATGGACATCTGAAGTCATAGTATGGGATATATGGATATCTAAGGTTATAGCATGGGATAGATGGACATCTATAGTCTCAGGGTTGGTTTCAGGTGTTCGCACAGGTGGTCGGTGACTGGATATTCTAAGAAACATCCAAATCCAGCTAAGAGACAGCCTTAGGCCAGCAAAGAGACAGTGTAATACAAGCAAAGGGACAGCCTTAGTCCAGCAGAGACAGCCCCAGACCAGCAGAGACAGCCCCAGACCAGCAGAGACAGCCGCAGACCAGCAGAGACAGCCCCAGTCCAATAGAGACAGCCCCAGGCTAGAAGAGACAGCCTCAGTCCAGCAGAGACAGCCCCAGTCCAGCAGAGACAGCCGCAGACCAGTAGAGACAGCCGCAGTCCAGCAGAGACAGCCTCACAACAAAGAGACAGCCCCAATCCTCAAAAGTGGCTCAATGGCTAAAAAGTGAAATGGTCAAGAAATATTTAGACAGAATAAAGGTAGATAAAGCACTTGGGCCAGATGGCATCCATCCACGGATCCTAAAGGAATTGAGCTCTGTCATTTCAAAGCCATTGTATCTCATTTTTAGGGACTCCTTAATGACTGGAATAGTGCCACTGGATTGGCGTAGGGCCAATGTGGTGCCCATATTTAAAAAGGGATCAAAGTCTTTACCAAGTAACTATAGACCTGTTAGTTTATATTCTCTAGCTGGGAAGATACTGGAGAGTTTAATAAAAGACCACATAGATGAGTTCTTGTTGGATAAAAATATTTTAAGCAGCAGACATCATGGATTCATGAAAGACAGAAGTTGTCAAACAAACCTGATTTCTTTTTATGAGGAGGTAAGTAAAACTTTGGGCAGAGGGGTGGCTGTGGACGTGGTATACTTGGACAGAGGGGTGGTTGTGGACGTGGTATACTTGGACAGAGGGGTGGCTGTGGACGTGGTATACTTGGACAGAGGGGTGGCTGTGGACGTGGTATACTTGGACAGAGGGGTGGTTGTGGACGTGGTATACTTGGACAGAGGGGTGGCTGTGGACGTGGCATACTTGGACAGAGGGGTGGCTGTGGACGTGGCATACTTGGACAGAGGGGTGGCTGTGGACGTGGTATACTTGGACAGAGGGGTGGCTGTGGATGTGGTATACTTGGATTTTGCGAAAGCGTTTGACACCGTTCCCCACACACGGCTAATGTGTAAGGTAAAGTCTACAGGCTTGGAAAGATCAGTTTGTAAATGGATAGAAAACTGGATAAAAGACCGAATTCAGAGAGTAGTGGTTAATGATTCTTATTCTGAATGGTCTAAGGTTATCAGTGGTGTACCCCAAGGTTCAGTGTTGGGACCCTTACTTTTTCAATATATTTATAAATGATATAGGGTCTGGGATTAAAAGTACCATTTCAGTGTTTGCAGATGACACCAAGCTATGCAGTGGAATAACTTCCTTGCAGGATGTCTCCAACTTACAAGCCGACCTCAATGCACTGTCTAATTGGGCAACTGTGTGGCAAATGAGGTTTAATGTTGATAAATGTAAAGTTATGCACTTGGGGGCTAAGAATCTGCATGCATCGTACATACTAGGGGGAGTACAACTGGGGGAATCCATAGTGGAGAAGGATCTGGGGGTGTTGGTAGATCATAAGCTTAATAATGGCATGCAATGCCAAGCTGCGGTTTCCAAAGCAAGCAAAATCCTTTGTATTAGGAGAGGTATGGACTCCAGAGATAGAGACATCATTTTGCCCCCCTGTACAAATCATTAGGAAGACCTCATCTGGAATATGCAGTTCAGTTTTGGGCACCAGTTCTCAAAAAGGATATCGGGGAACTGGAGAAAGTGCAGAGAAGGGCAACCAAAGTAATAAGAGGCATAGAAGAGCTCAGCTATGAGGAAAGATTAGAGGAACTGAATTTATTCTCTCTTGAGAAGAGGAGATTAAGGGGGGATATGATCAACATGTACAAGTATATAAGTGGTCCATATAGTTTACTTGGTGTTGAGTTATTTACTTTAAGGTCATCACAAAGGACAAGGGGGCACTCTTTACGTCTAGAGGAAAAAAGATTTCATCTACAAATATGGAAAGGTTTCTTCACAGTTAGAGCTGTGAAAATGTGGAATAGACTCCCCCCAGAGGTGGTTTTGGGCAGCACGGTTGATTGCTTTAAAAAAGGCCTGGATTCTTTCCTTAATGTAAATAATATAACTGGGTGGTAACATCTTTAGGTAAAGTTGATCCAGGGGAATCCGATTGCCTCTCGGGGAATCAGGAAGGAATTTTTTCCCCCGTTATAGCAAATTGGATCCATGCTTTGCTGGAGTTTTTTGCCTTCCTCTGGATCAACTGTGGGTAAAGGATTGTATATAGGATTATTTGGATATATATATATATGTATGTATGTTTTGTTTTTTTTGGGGTTTTTTTGGTTGAACTGGATGGACTTGTGTCTTTTTTCAACCTAACTATGTAAATCCAGTAGAGACAGCCCCAGACCGGCAGAGGCAGCCCAATCCATCAGAGACAGCCCCAGATCAGCAGAGACAGCTGCAGACCAGAAGACAGCCTCACAACAAAGACAGCCCCAGACCAGCAGAGACAGCCCAATCCAGCAGAGACAGCCCAATCCAGCAGAGACAGCCCCAGACCAGCAAAGACAGCCCCAGACCAGCAAAGACAGCCCCAGACCAGCAGAGACAGCTGCAGACCAGAAGAGACAGCCGCAGACCAGCAGAGACAGCCTCACAACAAAGAGACAGCCCAGTCCAGCAGAAATAGCCCCAGAACAACAGACACAGCCTCACAACAAAGAGACAGCCCAAATCCAATAGAGACAGCTCCAGTCCAGTAGAGACAGCTCCAGACCAGCAGAGACAGCCCAATCCAGCAGAGACAGCCCCAGACCAGCAGAGACAGCCGCAGACCAGCAGAGACAGCCCCAGTCCAGTAGAGACAGCCCCAGGCCAGTAGAGACAGCCCCAGTCCAGCAGAGACAGACGCAGACCAGTAGAGACAGCCACAGACCAGCAGAGACAGCCTCACAACAAAGAGACAGCCCCAGACCAGCAGAGACAGCCCAATCCAGCAGAGACAGCCCCAGACCAGCAGAGACAGCTGCAGACCAGCAGAGACAGCCTCACAACAAAGAGACAGCTCCAGACCAGCAGAGACAGCTGCAGACCAGAAGAGACAGCCGCAGAGACAGCCCCAGTCCAGTAGAGACAGCCCCAGGCCAGCAGAGACAGCCCCAGGCCAGCAGAGACAGCCTCAGTCCAGTAGAGACAGCCCCAGTCCAGCAGAGACAGCCGCAGACCAGTAGAGACAGCCGCAGACCAGCAGAGACAGCCTCACAACAAAGAGACAGCCCCAGACCAGCAGAGACAGCCCAATCCAGCAGAGACAGCCCCAGACCAGCAGAGACAGCTTCAGACCAGCAGAGACAGACTCACAACAAAGAGACAGCCCCAGTCCAGCAGAGACAGTCCCGGACCAGCAGAGACAATCCCAGACCAGTAGAGACAGCCCCAGTCCAGTAGAGACAGCCCCAGGCCAGCAGAGACAGCACAATCCAGCAGAGACAGCCCCAGACCAGCAGAGACAGCCCCAGACCAGCAGAGACAGCCCCAGTCAGACCAGTGAAGAGACAATCCAATTCCACCCCCTTTCCCCGCTGCTACAGAGCAGGATTTTAGCTGTAAATACACTGGATCAATTGCATCCACTCACCTTCCTCCCTGTGCAGCTGGCACTGTTTGTTGGCTGGTGTTTAATAGAGAGGCTGCTGTTGTAACCCAAGTGCAGGATATCTCCACCGGCTGGCCGTGAGGTGTCTGTCCCCTGCAGGTGCTACTCATTGCACGGCTGCATGATGGGAGGTAAGCAGCTGCGGCGGCCTGTATTAACTCTCTCCGGGCCATTGTCGCCGCTTGTCTTTTTCTGTGTGGCCTGGTCTTCTTAGAATGTTCAGTCTGGAGGCCCCGGCCCACCGGGCAAATGCCCGGTGTGCCCTATGGCCAGTCCGCCCCTGGATGGACATCTAAGGTCATAGCATGGGATAGATGGACATTTAAGGTCATAGTATGAGATAGATGGACATCTGAAGTCATAATATGGGAGAGATGGACATCTGAAGTCGTAATATGGGATAGATGGACATCTGAAGTTATAGTATGGAATAGATGGAAATCTGAAGTCATAATATGGGATAGATGGACATCTGAGGTCATAGTATGGAATAGATGGACATCTGAAGTCATAATATGGGATAGATGGACATCTGAAGTCATAATATGGAATAGATGGACATCTGGAGCAATGGGATCTTCTTCTGGAGAACATTGTGTGATGAAGAGTAATGACGTTCAACAACCAATGGCAATCTATGAAAAGGTTCATTGGTGAAGGACAAGTCCTGATTGCATACTGGGGGTTGAACCTTTACAGAGATCATTTCTTCATCCAGTAGAATACTAAGATAGTAGACCGGCTCCAGTCATTGTTCCTTCGTGTTCTTGCCGATGCATTGCCACCATTGCTTGCTTATTGCCTGTGAATTGGTACGGCTGTCGTTGTATAGTCACCATTGCCCATTTCCTCCTCTATGTATTGCCATACCTTGCCATGTATTACCGCTGATTAGTTCTATGGTACCATCTATGTGAGTTTGGGGCCAAGTCAGCGCTGCTTGTTTAGAGCAGGGGTCTCCAAACTGTGGCCCAGGGGCTGGATGTTTTCCTTTGCTTGCCTTTATCTGCCCCTTGGGGCACTATTCCACCCAATGATAAGGCACCATTCCCCCTACTGACACCATAAATAGGGCACTATTCCACCCAATGACACCAATGAGCATCATTTGTTGTGAATTTTCTGATGTCTGCTTAGATTCATTGGGTTTGCAAAGCTTTTCCCACACTCTGAACACGAGAAAGGACGCTCACGTGTGTGAACTCTCTGGTGTTTAAGAAGGCCTTTTTTCGAGCCAAAACATTTCCCGCACTCGGAACATGAGAAAGGACGCTCGTCTGAGTGTATTTTCTGGTGTCTCAAAAGGGATCCTTTCACGACGTAACATTTCCCGCACTGTGTACATGAGAAAGGCCGCTCGCCCTTGTGGTTTTTCAGATGAGAAACAAGGCTCTGTTTCCGAATAAAACATTTCCCGCAATCTGAACACAAAAAAGGACGCTCACCCGTGTGAATTCTCTGGTGTATACGAAGCCCTGCTCTCTTAGTAAAACTTTTCCCGCACTCTGAACAAGGAAAAGGACGCTCGCCTGTATGACTTCTCTGGTGTGTACTAAGCCCTGTTCTGTCAGTGAAACTTTTCCCGCATTCTGAACAAGGAAAAGGACGCTCCCCCGTGTGAATTCTCTGGTGCGTATGAAGGTGCTGTATCCTAAGAAAACGTTTCCCACACTCTGAGCATGAAAAAGGACGCTCACCTGTGTGTCTTCTCTGGTGTTCATCAAGCACTCCTTTCTGAGCAAAACATTTCCCGCACTCTGAACATGAATAAGGACGCTCATCTGTATGAACTCTGCGATGTTTAACAAGGATTTTTTGCGACGTGAAAAATTTCCCACAATCTGAACATAAAAAAGGAAACCTAGACGTGTGACTTCTCTGGTGTATGAGAAGTTCCCAATTGTGAATGAAACGTATTCCACACTCAGAACATGAAAAAGGATGTTCCCCTGTGTGGATTCTCTGGTGTCTGTTAAGTGTTCCTTTGCCAATGAAACATTTCCCGCACTCTGAACATGAATAAGGACGCTCATCTGAGGGATTTCTCCATTGTGCTCCGTTTTTAGTGTGAGATTTTTTGCAATCCAAATATGACAATGAAGGCTCTCCTGTGTGACCTCCGTCACATAACGAAGACTCCTCGGCATTGGATGGATGGGTTGATTGATCCGCACTGTCAGATCTTAGATGGACATCTGAGGTCATAGTATGGGATTTATCAGAACATCTATCAGGATTAGAAGGATCCATGGATCTTAGATGGACATCTGAAGTCATAGTATGGGATTTATCAGAAGATTCCTCAGGATTACAAGGATCCATTGATCTTAGATGGACATCTGAAGTCATAGTATGAGATTTATCAGAAGGTTCCTCATAATTAGAAGGATCCATTGATCTTAGATGGACATCTGAAATCATAGTATGGGATTTATCAGAAGGTACCTCAGAATTAGAAGGATCCATTGATCTTAGATGGACATCTGAAGTCATAGTATGGGATTTATCAGAAGGATCCTCAGGATTAGAAGGATCCATTGATCTTAGATAGACATCTGAAGTCATAGTATGGGATTTATCAGAAGGTTCCTCAGGATTAGAAGGATCCATTGATCTTAAATGGACATCTGAAGTCATAGTATGGGATTTATCAGAAGATTCCTCAGGATTAGAAGGATCCATTGATCTTAGATGGACATCTGAAGTCATAGTATGGGATTTATCAGAAGGTTCCCCAGGATTAGAAGGATCCATTGATCTCTCCAGATGGTAAGGTCTGTGATGTGTGGTTGGAGCAATGGGATCTTCTCCTGGAGAACATGGTTTGATGTCACCATCTTCTGCCTTGAAATCTGGAGATAAAATTGGATCTTCCTCTGAGGTTTTCAGAACAAAGCGTCCATCTGGAAGAAAACACATTTTTAAATAAGAATTAAAATTATTTTTCTAGTCTTACATTCAGGAGTCAGATCTGTTGGTCTCTCGTAAGAAGTCTCTCGGAGCTCCAGTATGGAATTGGGTGCAATCATTACACCAAACTATGAATACAAACCAGATAAAGGAAACAATACACCAGGGGGCTGGACATAAAGTTCACAGAGGTCCAGTCAGATTCCATCCAGCAGGGGTCCGAATCTCATGTTTGCGCTATAACACATCACAGGGGGGGGGGGGGGGGGGGGGGGGGGGGGGGGGGGGGGGGGGGGGGGGGGGGGGGGGGGGGGGGGGGGGGGGGGGGGGGGG
>BLSH010310142.1:853407-864427 GCA_018402905.1 Glandirana rugosa
CTCCTTATCACAGGGTAGTAACCACAGTCACCCTCCTTATCACGGGGGAACAACCATAGTCACCTTCCTTATCACAGGGTAGTTACCACAGTCACCCTTCCCACTGACACCAATGATGGGGCACTATTCCTTCCACTGATACCAATGATGGGGCACTATTCCTCCCACTGACACCAATGATGGCGCCCTATTCCTCCCACTGACACCAACGATGGGACACTATTCCTCCCACTGACACCAATGATGGGGCACTATTCCTTCCACTGATACCAATGATGGGGCACTATTCCTCCCACTGACACCAATGATGGCGCCCTATTCCTCCCACTGACACCAATGATGGGACACTATTCCTCCCAGTGATACCAATGATGGGGCACTAATCCTCCCACTGACACCAATGATGGGGCACTATTCCTCCCACTGACACCATTGATGGGACACTATTCCTTCCACTGATACCAACAAGGGGGCACTATTCCTCCCACTGACACCAATGATGGGACACTATTCCTCCCAGTGATACCAATGATGGGGCACTAATCCTCCCACTGACACCAATGATGGGGCACTATTCCTCCCACTGACACCATTGATGGGGCACTATTCCTCCCACTGACACCAATGATGGGGCACTATTCCTCCCACTGACACCATTGATGGGACACTATTCCTTCCACTGATACCAACAAGGGGGCACTATTCCTCCCACTGACACCAATGATGGGACACTATTCCTCCCAGTGATACCAATGATGGGGCACTAATCCTCCCACTGACACCAATGATGGGGCACTATTCCTCCCATTGACACCATTGATGGGGCACTATTCCTCCCACTGACACCAATGATGGGGCACTATTCCCCCCACTGACACCAATGATGGGGCACTATTCCTCCCACTGAGACCAATGATGGGGCACTATTTCTCTCCCTAACACCAAGAATAGAACATCTATTCCAAGAATACCGTGATGTTTTCTACTCCCACTGGTTATTGTTCAGCCCCCCTAAACAGTAAACTGGCCGTTTGGTTGGAAAGTATGGAGACCCTTACTCTAGATCAGTGGTTCTCAACTCCTGTCCTCAGGACCCACCAACAGGCCAGATCAGGGGCGGACTGACAACTCATGGGGCCCCCAGGCAATAGAAGATCATGGGGCCCCCCTGTTTCCCTGCCACACTGCCCACATTACATACATTGGACCCTACCCTGGGATGGGGGCAGAAAGGGACCCCTGGGATGAGAGTAGAGAGGGACCCCTGGGATGAGGGCAGAGAGGGGCCCCTGGGATGGGGGCAGAGAGGGACACCCTGGATGGGGGTGGAGAGGGACCCCCAGGATGGGGGCAGAGAGGGACCCCTGGGATGGGGGCAGAGAGGGACCCCTGGGATGGGGGCAGAGAGGGACCCCTGGGATGAGAGCAGAGAGGGACTCTGGGATGGGGCAGAGAGGGACCCCCAGGAGGGGGTCAGAGAGAGACCCCTGGGATGGGGGCAAAGTGGGACCCCTGGGATGGGGGCAGAGAGAGACCCCTGGGATGAGAGCAGAGACAGGCAGGAGGCATCTCTTTACTTTGGGGAGGGCAGGGTAAGATTTGAAATCCCCCTAACTAGCATGTGCCCTGTCCCCTCAAAAAGCACCCTCCCCCAGGCACATATACTCTTAGACCCCCCTCTCCCTTCACTTCTCCATGCGTGCATTCTTGTTATCTGCCCCACCCCCTCCCCTATCCACAAACTAGTATGCACAGACCTCAGATATTAAGCACAGCTCTTGCAGTGTGAGCTCTCTGCTCCTCCTCCTGTCTGTGTACATCGTAGCCGAGGAGGAGGATCCTCAGTGAGGTCTGTGTGCTGTGCAGGTTGAGGGGGAGAGGTTGCCACAGAGGGGTAACACTGGAGCATGGAGCCCAGGCTCCCCGCAAGAGATGCGGGGAAGATATCCCGAGTGCCCGACACCAGCGAGCCCCTGTCAGCCTAGTTACTTGTTCCAGCACTGAGCTCCGGAATAAGCAGAGATACCTTGGGACACAGGCACTCTCATGGGGCCCCCTACTGGCCCTGGGCCCTTGGGCAGTGCCTGAGAGCCCTAAAGGTCAGTCCGTCCCTGGGCCAGATTTTAAGTATTACCTTGGGGAGATGCAGACTAGAATACTGCAATCACTGAGCAGCAAATGACATCACCTGTGATGCATTTCAGTTATCCTGTAAACCTGGCCTGTTGGGGGGTCCCAAGGACAGGAGTTGATAACCACTGCTCTAGAGGTAGAACAAGCCAAATACAGAAGAAGAACACACAAGATTACAGAAGGAGCCAAACATCGAATTTACTGAGAAACCTAACTAGGAGGGCGCTACAACTTCTAAAAAGAAATGGACTCAGAACAGAATATCGTAGAGTTTATTTTACAAATCCGGAATATCTGATTAATATACAATGAAACAAATCATGAATCAAAATCACATCTTGTAAAATTGATGCAAAAATATCTATATTGATCATTATAAATTGGCTGGACCACCTTCGCAGACATCTGAAGTCATTGTATGGAATAGATGGACATCTGAGGTCATAGCATGGAACAGATGTTCATCTGAAGTCATTGTATGGAATAGATGTTCATCTGAAGTCATTGTATGGAATAGATGTTCATCTGAAGTCATTGTATGGAATAGATGGACATCTGAAGTCATTGTATGGAATAGATGGACATCTGAAGTCATAGCATGAAATAGTTGGTCATCTGAAGTCATTGTATGGAATAGAAGGACAACTGAAGTCATAGTATGGAATAGATGGACATCTGAGGTCATAGCATGGAATAGATGGACATCTGAAGTCATTGTATGGAATAGATGTTCATCTGAAGTCATTTTATGGAATAAATGTTCATCTGAAGTCATTGTATGGAATAGGTGTTCATCTGAGGTCATAGCATGGAATAGATGGACATCTGAAGTCATAGCATTGAATAGATGAACATCTGAAGTTATAGTATGGGATGGATGGACATCTGAAGCCATAGTATGGGATTGATGAGAAGATTCCTCAGGATTAAAAGGATCCATTGATCCCTCCAGATGGTAAGGTCTGTGATGTGTGGTTGGAGTAATGGGATCTTCTCCTGGAGAACATTGTGTGATGAAGAGTGATGACATTCAACAGCCAATGGCGATCTATGAAAAGGTTCATTGGTGAAGGACAAGTCCTGATTGCATACTGGGGGTTGAACCTTTACATAGATCATTTCTTCATCCAGTAGAATACAAAGATAGTAGACCGGCTCCAGTTATTGTTCCTTCGTGTTCTTGCCGATGTATTGCCACCATTGCCTGTGAATTGGTACGGCTGTCGTTGTATAGTCACCATTGCCAATTTTGTTCCTCCATCTATTGCCTTACCTGGCCATGAATTATAGCTGGTTAGTTCTATGGTGCCATCTATGTGAGTGTGGGCCAATTCAGCACTTCTTGTTTAGAGCAGTGGTCTCCAAAATGTGGCCCAGGGGCCGGATGTTTTCCTTTGCTTGCCTTTATCTGCCCCTTGGGGCACCATTCCACCCAATGACACCAATGATAAGGCACCATTCCCCCTACTGACACCATAAATAGGGTAATATTCATCCCATTAAAACCAAAGATTGGGCATTTTCTACTCTCACTGGTCACAGTCCGGTCCCCCCAAAGCCTGAAGGACAGGAAACTGGCCCCTTAGATGCCCATGACTAAGCTCCGAGGGGCAGAGTGAAACGCGTTGGGGCATGGCCTGGTGGGAACCCAGGCTAAAGTTGTCTCTCTCATACCACCATAGGACTCCATGGATGTGCCTTACCAGGGATCTTTCCTCTCTTCCTCCCTTGCTTAGAAGGTTTGGAGACCCCTGGTCAAGAGCATCATTTCCTGTGAATTTTCTGATGTCTGCTTAGATTCCTTTTGTTTGTAAAGCTTTTCCCGCACTCTGAGCACGAGAAAGGACGCACACGTGTGTGAACTCTCTGGTGTTTAAGAAGGACTTCTTTCAAGCCGAAACATTTCCCGCACTCGGAACATGAGAAAGGACGCTCGCCTGAGTGTATTTTCTGGTGTCTAACAAGGGATCCTTTCATGACGAAACATTTCCCGCACTGTGTACATGAGAAAGGCCGCTCTCCCTTGTGGCGTTTCAGATGCGTAACAAGGTGCTGTTTCTGAATAAAACATTTCCCGCACTCTGAACATGAAAAAGGACGCTCACCCGTGTGAATTCTCTGGTGCATACGAAGCCCTATTCTGTTAGTAAAACATTTCCCGCACTCTGAACAAGGAAAAGGACACTCACCCGTGTGACTTCTCTGGTGTATACGAAGACCTATTCTGTTGGTAAAACTTTTCCCGCACTCTGAACAAGGAAATGGACGCTCACCTGTGTGAATTCTCTGGTGTATAAGAAGCCCCTTACTGTCAATAAAATTTTTCCCGCACTCTGAACAAGGAAAAGGACGCTCGCCCGTGTGAATTCTCTGGTGCGTATGAAGGTGCTGTATCCTAAGAAAACTTTTCCCACACTCTGAGCATGAAAAAGGACACTCACCTGTGTGTCTTCTCTGGTGTTCATAAAGCCCTCTTTTCTGAGTGAAACATTTCCCGCACTCTGAACATGAATAAGGACGCTCACTCGAATGAACTCTGCGGTGTCTAACAAGGATTTTTTGCGAAGTGAAACATTTCCCGCACTCCGAACATAAAAAAGAATACACAGGTGTGTGAGTTCTCTGGTGTACGAGAAGTTCCCAATTCTGAATAAAACATTTCCCGCACTCTGTACATGAGAAAGGACGCTCCCCTGTGTGGATTCTCTGGTGTCTTTTAAGTGCTCCTTTGCCAGTGAAACATTTCCCACACTCTGAACATGAATAAGGACGCTCATCTGAGGGATTTCTCCATTGCGCTCCGTTTTTAGTGTGCGATTTCTTGCAATCCAAAGATGACAATGAAGGCTCTCCTGTGTGACCTCCGTCACATAACGAAGACTCCTCGAGACTGGATGGATGGGTTGATTGATCCACACTGTGAGATCTCAGATGGACATCTGAAGTCATAGTATGGGATTTATCAGAAGATCCCTCAGGGTTAGAAGGATCCATTGATCTTAGATGGACATTTGAAGTCATAGTATGGAATTTCTCAGAAGGTTCCCCAAGTTTAGAAGAATCCATTGATCTTAGATGGACATCTGAGGTCATAGTATGGGATTTCTCAGAAGGTTCCTCAGGATTAGAAGGATCCATTGATCTTAGGTGGACATCTGAGGTCATAGTATGGGATTTCTCAGAAGGTTCCTCAGGATTAGAAGGATCCATTGATCTTAGATGGACATCTGAAGTCATAGTATGGGATTTCTCAGAAGGTTCCTCAGGATTAGAAGGATCCATTGATCTTAGATTGACATCTGAAGTCATAGTATGGGATTTCTCAGAAGGTTCCTCAGGATTAGAAGGATCCATTGATCTTAGATGGACATCTGAGGTCATAGTATGGGATTTCTCAGAAGGTTCCTCTGGATTAGAAGAATCCATTGATCTTAGATGGACATCTGAGGTCATAGTATGGGATTTATCAGAAGGTTCCTTAGTGTTAGAAGGATCCATGGATCTTAGATGGACATCTGGAGTCATAGTATGGGATTTATCAGAAGGTTCCTCAACATTAGAAGGATCCATTGATCCCTCCAGATGGTAAGATCTATGATGTGTGGTTGGAGTAATGGGATCTTCTCCTGGAGAACATGGCTTGATGTCATCATCTTCTGCCTTGACATCTGGAGATAAAATTGGAACTCCCTCCGAGGTTTTCAGAACAAAGAGTCCATCTGGAAGAAAACACATTTTTAACTAAGAATTAAAACTATTTTTCTAGTCTTACATTCAGGAGTCATATCTGTTGGTCTCTCGTAAGAAGTCTCTCGGAGCTCCGGTATGGAATTGGGTGCAATCATTACACCAAACTATGAATACAAACCAGATAAAGGATACAATACACCAGGGGGCTGGACATAAAGTTCACAGAGGTCCAGTCAGTTTTCGTCCAGCAGTCTGAATGTCATGTTTGCGTTATAACACAGCTCCCCCTGTACATCACAGTCCCCCCTCTGTACATCAGTGCCTTAACCACTTCCACACTGCCTACCGTATATTCACGGTGGCAGTGTGGATGTGTCCCGCGACTCGCCGTAAAAAAAGCGGTGATCTGCAGGTGGCCACTAGGGGGCGTGCGCCCGCCGCACTCTGCAGGAGTGTACCCGCGGCTCGGGCGGACCCGATGTCCGCCGGCGAGCCATGATGAGTGGCCACAGCCAAAGAACGGGGAACCGCCGATGTAAAGACGGCGGTTCCACGCTCTGTCAGGCTTCATGTAAGAGATCTACTGATCCCTGTCACTGGGATCAGTTAGATCTCTTATGCCCCTGGCAGCCCAGCACCCTCACAGTTAGAACACGCCTAGGGAACACAGTTACTCCCTTCACTACACCCTGCAGGTTAACCCCTTCAATGCCAGTGACATTTATACAGTAATCAGTGGATATTTTAATTTCTGATCGCTGTATAAAGGTCATTGGTCCCAAAAAAAGTGTCAAAAATGTCCGACATGTCCGCTGCAATATAACAGAACTGCTAAAAATTGCAGATCGCCGCCATTACTAGTAAAAAATAAATTAAAAAGCCATTGATGAATTCTCATCATCCGTAAATGTGGCCACTTTTGCGCAAACCAATCAATAAACGCCGATTGTGATTTTTGTCACTGTTCTTTTGTTTATAGCGGTGATCAGAAATGACGCAGAGGGGATCAAATACCACCGAAAGAAAGTTCTATTTGTGGGGAAAAAAGGATGCCAATTTCGTTTGGGTACAACGGCGCACGACCGCGCAATTTTCAGTCAAAGGGACGCAGCGCCGAATCGCAAAAAGTGCTCTTGTCCTACAGTGGGAAATCCTTCCGGGGCTGAAGTGGTTAAGCCTATCCTTCACATAATAGCCCCTCTACATCAGTGCCCTCAGCCCCCCTAACACCTGATATATGTGTCTATTTTCAACCCATAAAAAAATCTACCAATGGAAATACAATAAAATGAGAATTATTCCTGTATGTATTTGTTACTTACTTGTGTCCATATGTAGAGAAGATTCCTCCTGTTTACTTTCCATTATTATCTCCCCCTCCTCCATAGACTGCTGATCTCCACTCACCAACCTCTCTTCTTCTTCCTCTTTATGCTCAACTTTGATGTCTTTCCGTTCTTCACCCTAAACCCCAAAGATGATAGAAAAGGAACAAGAAATGATGTAGAAGAATCTCTCATAGAATTATGCATTTTGCTCAGTTCCACCTACCTGATGATGGTGAGGGATGGTTTGATCTTCCTGGGTGGAATCCCGGGAATGCAGAGGACCTCCACCTCCCATAGACTGCTGATCTCCACTCACCGACCTCTCTTCTTCTTCCTCTTTTACCTCGACTTTGATGTCTTTCAGTTCTTCACCCTAAACCCCAAAAATGATAGAAAACATTGATTAAAAGAAACAAAACATTACATAGCATAGATTATATTTTAGGTCTTCATGCTCAATCCCACTTAGGGTTGCCACCTCATCCCTTGAAAACCAAACCCGCATTAATTATAAAGGCTCTGTGGCTGATTAAGGTGGTAATTGAACTCAGTTGATGCCTTGCCTGCATTAAATTAGCCTCGGAACATCCTGTGTAATTCATACTGTATGTGCTCAGATTTAAAGGGATGAAATAGCAACCCTAGTCACATCTACCTGATGATGGTGAGGGATGGTTTGATCTTCCTGGGTGGAATCCCCGGAATGCAGAGGACCTCCACCTCCCATAGACTGCTGATCTCCACTCACCGACCTCTCTTCTTCTTCCTCTTTTACCTCAACTTTGATGTCTTTCCGTTCTTCACCCTAAACCCCAAAGATGATTGAATATATTTAGGAAAAAGGAACAAGAAATGACATAGAAGAATGTCTACTTATAGAATTATTTTCGAGTTCTTTTTGCCCAGTCCCACCTACCTGATGATGGTGAGGGATGGTTTGATCTTCCTGGGTGGAATCCCGGGAATACAGAGGAATTCCCCCTCCCATAGACTGCTGATCTCCACTCACCAACCTCTCCACTTCTTCCTCTTTTACCTCAACTTTGATGTCTTTCAGTTCTTCACCCTAAACCCCAAAAATGATAGAAAACATTGATTAAAAGAAACAAAACATTACATAGCATAGATTATATTTTAGGTCTTCATGCTCAGTCCCACTTAGGGTTGCCACCTCATCCCTTGAAAACCAAACCCGCATTAATTATAAAGGTTCTGTGGCTGATTAAGGTGGTAATTGAACTCAGTTGATGCCTTGCCTGCATTAAATTAGCCTCAGAACAACCTGTGTAATTCATACTGTATGTGCTCAGATTTAAAGGGATGAAATAGCAACCCTAGTCACATCTACCTGATGATGGTGAGGGATGGTTTGATCTTCCTGGGTGGAATCCCGGGAATGCAGAGGACCTCCACCTCCCATAGACTGCTGATCTCCGCTCACCAACCTCTCCACTTCTTCCTCTTTTACCTCAACTTTGATGTCTTTCAGTTCTTCACCCTAAACCCCAAAAATGATAGAAAACATTGATAAAAAGAAAGAAGACATTACATAGCATAGAGTATATTTTAGGTCTTCATGCTCAGTCCCACCTAGGGTTGCCACCTCATCCCTTGAAAACCAAACCCGTATTAATTATAACGGTTCTGTGGCTGATTAAGGTGGGAATTGAACTCACTTGGTGCCTTGCCTGCATTAAATTAGCCTCGGAACCATTGTAATTCATACTGTAGGTGCTCAGATTTAAAGGGATGAAATGGCAACCCTATTCACACCTACCTGATGATGGTGAGGGATGGTGTGACCTTCCTGTGTGGAATCCCGGGAATACAGAGGACGGGGACATCTCTCTGGTGGGTTCCCATTACTGGATCCATCTGTAGGAAACACAACACTGACTGAATACATTGTTTCTATGTGTTTATCAGATGATGGGGGGTCTAGGTGGACCCTCTGTACTGCTCTCTCCTTTACAATAAAGTCTCCTCTTACCCGGTGATGTGAGGGGCGGCTGATTGTCCATCATGACGTCCTTGTAGAGATCCTTGTGTCCTTCTAAACACCTCCAGAATCCTCCTCAGCTCTTTCTGATCTATACGAGTCTCTCCTCTGTAGACGGACAATAAACTGAGAATTACCTGGACTGTACTGGGATGAATGTCTGCATAGTTCCTCCATAGTTCCTGCTTGGTTCTTAGAGATCCTTGTGTCCTTCTAAATACTCCAACTGTATTATCATCTACTGAAGGTAAAAGACGTCACAGTGACTATGGAGGAAGAGGACGGACATGACGGAGGGGGTTACTGGGTGTAAATATAAAATAAGATCTTATTACGTCCTCTGCTGCCACTTCCAGCAATGTCTCCTCTCTACTTCCTCCCGACTCACCTCTCACCTGGAACTTCCTTTTTATACTCTGACATCACTTCCTGTCAGTACCTGACATCACTTCCTGTTGTTGCGGTCCAGGGACAATACGTGAGATCACCACCTTGTGTTGAATATAAATACTGCAGTCTACGTTACGTTCCATCGTTTCACTCCTCTGCCTCGGGGTCCATTCTTCTATCAGGATACATCGACGATTACACACACAGATTATACCTCACATCACATCCAGATAATAAAAAAATAAACGAAAAACAACAAATTGCTGGAGTTTTGCTGTTTATAAATGTGAAACTTTAGAATGAAAAAGGCACAATTGAAATACGACATCAGAGGCTCAATTCACAAAGCGTAGAAGAAAGGTGGTCTTTACTTTGAGTTTCATTATCTAGGAACTGGAGGTATTTTTTAGTTTGGTGCAATGATAGCGCCACTTAGTGCCTAAGGGTATTCTGGGCTCCCCATTCTTCATCTTTCTCCCCTGTCTCCGATATGTTGTCTCTGCTCTCCATCATCAATGGATGATTCTCTATGGATTGAGCACCGTCCAATCATTACTCATCCAAGAATTATAATCATTTAGCGCTACCCCTGCTGGGGCCACTGATATTACCTGGCTCTTTCCCAACCAGCACAGAGGCCACCAGTCACCCCACTAACAATCTCTTCACTCTGACTCCAACGGTCAGGGCAGGAGTAATGTATTAAAATTCACGGAGGTAAAATTTTCTTCCAGCAGAGGTCCGAATTGCATGTTTGTGCCCTGACTCATTTCCTTCACTTCACAGCCCCCCTCCTCTTATATCACAATCCTATTCCTACATCAGTGTCCTCAGTCCCCATGCATATCACAATCTCCTCTTCATATCACAGTAGTTTCCCCTTCATATCAGGGTTCTGAACTCCTCACAGTGGTGTCCTCTGCCCCCCTTTCACATCACAGCCCCCCACGGCTCTTCCCCTTTACATTGCAGCCCCCCTGCAGCTCTGTCCCCCTTCACATCACAGCCCCCCAACAGCTCTGGATCCCCTTCAATTCACAGCCCCCTGCAGATCTATGCCCCTTCATATCAGACCCCCCAACTGCTCTGCACAACCCTTTACATCACAGCTCTGGACCCCCTTTACATCACAGCCCCCCCAACAGCTCTGGACCACCTTCACATGACAGCCCCGCAACAGCTCTGGATCCCCTTCAGTTCACAGCCCCCTGCAGATCTATGCCCCTTCATATCAGACCCCCCAACTGCTCTGCACAACCCTTTACATCACAGCTCTGGACCCCCTTTACATCACAGCCCCCCCAACAGCTCTGGACCACCTTCACATGACAGCCCCGCAACAGCTCTGGATCCCCTTCAGTTCACAGCCCCCTGCAGATCTATGCCCCTTCATATCAGACCCCCCAACTGCTCTGCACAACCCTTTACATCACAGCTCTGGACCCCCTTTACATCACAGCCCCCCCAACAGCTCTGGACC
>BLSH010310142.1:887595-904143 GCA_018402905.1 Glandirana rugosa
TATTCCATCTCTTTCACATCATAGCGCTGCCCCTTCCTACCATACTCCGCACACAGTGTGGGAGGCACAGCAGTACTAGATTGAGGGCAGGACTGCCTGGCAACCAATCAACAGTTTGTTAATTGTAAAAGTTAATTCCAGCTGCTCCCGCCCTCCATGTAGTGCAGCTGTGCCTCCTGCTGTGTGCGTGGAACTGTTCTGCCTCCCGCTCTCAGCTGTGATGGCGACAGCAGCGGAGGCAGGGAGAAAGAACCGGCTCCTAAATATCGGGTCCGCAAGCGATCCGAATAGGACAGTGGCTCGGTCCGGATGTGGACTGCGGTCCACCATTTGGCGATGTCTGCAATACAGTCACAGGGCTCACTTTTTGGGTCTTTGCTCACAAGTTCCAGGACAGCTGTCACCCTCAAACTTCCACTGGACATCACTCAATGAGGAAGTTTGATTCTTCTCCAGGCCAGATCCCTTGTAGAAACCTTTTAATCAAATCCAGGTTACCTCTAGGTCCCAGCACTGCAGCTTCTGAGACCTGGTAGGACAGCAACACATTCCTTAGGCAGCACAACTGAGGCTGGGAGTTCTCCTTCCTGAGGTAAGACCTTCTCATTTATCAGCTCCCCAGCCACCATCAGAGCACTCCTGCCCAGGGATTGATCAATATTTAGGCTGGTCATTAGCAGGGCTGGATTAACGTAGGGGCTATTGGAGCTGAAGCTCCAGGCCCCTACCTTAATATATAAGCCCAGCCACCCAAAAAGAACAGGCTGCTCTTGGAAAGCAATGGGCCAATGGGGCGGGGTTTCTCCACTGATGGGCCCTGCATTCCACATGCACCATCTGGGCAGGGTGGTGGGATTGATAATGGGTGCCGTAAGAACAGTCTTAAGGGAAGCCTGGGGCACGCCAATGCAGGGCTCTTACAGAAGTCTGGGGCTTCCATAGTGTTACTCTTTCAGGTCAGAGTGCACGCCGATGCACGGGCCATATGGAAACCAGGCATATCAAATGGCAGGCTTCCCTAGTGTTACGTCTGTGCGGCTGCGCCCTTTTGAGCTTGGGCGCATGCCAGTACAGGCTCATGGAAATGCAAAAGGTTGTCCAGTAAAAGGTCCAACCAAAATCCTCAGCACCAAGCACACGATGCTCTTAATCCGGCCCTGGTCATTAGAATTCTCTCTCCCTAAGCTCTAGAATAGTGGTCTCCACACTGTGGCCTGTGGCCTGCTTGCCTTTATCTGTCCCTTAGGGCAATACTGCTCCCAGTGACACAAAGGGACATAATTCCTGCCACTAATACCAATGATGGGGCACTATTCCTCCCCATAACACCAAGGATAGAACATCACCCAGTGATAGCAGGACATTTTCTACTCCCAATGGTCACTGTTCGCCCCCCCCCCCCCCCTTAAAGCTTAAAGAACAGTAAATTGGCCCTTTGGTTAGAAAGTCTGGAGACCCCTGCTCTAGAAGCTTCTTCTAGAGGCAGGGGGAACCAATCAAACTCCCAGCCTGAGAAACCCCGAACAGACCAGGTCTCTGCCCCCTTGATTACAGAAGGAGCCAAAAACGAGATTTACCGAGCAACCTAACTAGGAGGGTGCTACAACTTCTAAAAATAAATGGACTCAGAACAGAATATCGTAGAGTTTATTTTACAAATCCGGAATATCTGATTAATATACAATGAAACAAATTTTGAATCAAAATCACATCTTGTATAATTGGTGCAAAAATATATACAATGTATTGATAAGTTATAAATTGGCTGGACCACCTTCTGCAGTAAAGCAAATGAAGAGTGATGCTCCATTTTTTGCAATCCAAAGATGACAATGAAGGCTCTCCTGTGTGACCTCCATCACATAACGAAGACTCCTCAAGACTGGATGGGTGGGTTGATTGATCCGCACTGTGGGATCTCAGATGGACATCTGAAGTCATAGTACGGGATGTATCAGAAGGTTCCTCAGGATTAGAAGGATCCATTAATCATAGATGGACAGCTGAAGTCATAGTATGGGATTTATCAGAAGGTTTCTCAGGATTAGAAGGATCCATTGATCTTAGATGGACAGCTGAAGTCATAGTATGGGATTTATCAGAAGGTTTCTCAGGATTAGAAGGGTCCATGGATCTTAGATGGGTATCTGAAATCATAGTATTGGATTTATCACAAGGTTTCTCAGGATTAGAAGGAGCCATTGATCTTAGATGGACATCTGAAGTCATAGTATGGGATTTATCAGAAGGTTCCTCAGGGTTAGAAGGATCCATTGATCTTATATGGACATCTGAAGCCATAGTATAAGATTTATCAGAAGGTTCCTCAGGATTAGAAGGATCCATTGATCTTAGATAGACAGCTGAAGTCAAAGTATGGGTTTTATCAGAAGGTTCCTCAGGATTAGAAGGATCCATTGATCTTATATGGACATCTGAAGCCATAGTATAAGATTTATCAGAAGGTTCCTCAGGATTAGAAGGATCCATTGATCTTAGATGGACATCTGAAGTCATAGTATGGGGTTTATCAGAAGGTTCCTCAGGATTACAAGGATCCATTGATCTTAGATGGACATCTGGAGTCATAGTATGGGATTTATCAGAAGGCTCCATAGGATTAGAAGGATATATTGATCTTAGATGGACATCTGAAGTCATAGTATGGGATTTATTAGAAGGTTCCTCAGGATTAGAAGGATCCATTGATCTTAGATGGACATCTGGAGTCATAGTATGGGATTTATCAGAAGGTTCCATAGGATTAGAAGGATCTATTGATCTTAGATGGACATCTGAAGTCATAGTATGGGATTTATCAGAAGGTTCCTCAGGATTCTACTGGAGAACAATGTGTGATGAAGAGTGATGACGTTCAACAGCCAATGGCGATCTATGAAAAGGTTCACTGGTGAAGGACAAGTCCTGATTGCATACTGGGGGTTGATGTACCTTTACGGAGATCAGTTCTTCATCCGGTAGAATACAAAGATAGGAGACAGGGCTCCAGTTATTGTTCCTTCTTGTTCTTGCCGATGTATTGCCACCATTGGTTATTTGTTGCCCTAGTATTGGTATGGCTGTTGCTGTATAGTCACGATTGCCCATTTTGTTTCTCAATGTATTGCCATACCTGGCCTTTATTACCGCTGGTTAGTTCTATGGTACCATCAATGTGAGTGTGGGGCCAAGTCAGCACTGCTTGTTTAGAGGACGATATTACTATAAAGTCATCCCTGCCGACCTATAACTATCAAGCCAAGATCCAATATTTTTAATGAGCCCCCAATTCAGTGCAGATCCATTAGGGCTCATTTACACTTGCTTCAACTGTGTTTTCGATGCTTCTTGAAGCTTTAATAAAGCTTGGAAAATACCCTGTGTATGTTGATCTTCTATTTGTTTTAAAGGAGTCCAGTAGTATCCCCACTCAGCAGATCCCCAGCTTAGTAGTGCCCCTGTTCAGCAGATCCCCAGCTCATTAGTACCCTCGTTCAGCAGATCCCCAGCTCAGTAGTACCCTCATTCAGCAGATCCCCAGCTTATTAGCACTTTCATTTAGCATATCTCCAGCTTATTAGCACCCTCATTCAGCAGATCCCCAGCTCATTAGTACCCCTGTTCAGCAGATCCCCAGCTCATTAGATTGTAAGCTTTAACGAGCAGGGCCCTCTGATTCCTCTTGTACCAAATTGTGATGTAACTGTACTGTCTGCCTTCATTTTGTAAAGCGCTGCTCAAACTGTTGGCGCTATATAAATCCTGTATAAGTAGTAGTTTCCCCACTCAGCAGATCCCCAGCTTATTAGTGCCCTCATTCAGCAGATCCCCAGCTTATTTGTACCCTCGTTGAGCAGATCTCCAGCTTATTAGTACCCTCATTCAGCAGATCCCAATCCCCAGCTTATTAATACCCTCATTCAGCAGATCCCCAGCTTATTAGTACTCTTGTTCAGTGGATCACCAACTTATTAGTACCCTCGTTCAGCAGATCTCCAGTAATTAGTACCCTTGTTCAGCAGATCCCCAGCTTATTAGTGCCCTCGTTCAGCAGATCTCCAGTAATTAGTACCCTTGTTCAGCAGATCACCAACTTATTAGTACCCTCGTTCAGCAGCACTCCAGCTTATTAGTGCCCTCGTTCAGCATATCCCCAGCTTATTACTACTCTCTTCAGCAGATCCCCTGCTCAGTAGTGCCCCTGTTAAGTAGATCCCCAGCTTATTAGTACCCTCGTTCAGTAGATCCCCAGCTTATTAGTACCCTCGTTCAGCAGATCCCCAGCTCATTAGTACCCTCGTTTAGTAGATCCCCAGCATATTAGTACTCTCCTTCAGCAGATCCCCAGCTTGATAGTATCCTTGTTCAGCAGATCCCCAGATGATCAGTACCCCTGTTCAGCAGATCCCCAGCTTATTATTACCCTCATTCAGCAGATCCCCTGCTCAGAAGTGCCCCTGTTCAGCAGATCCCAGCTTATTAATACCCTCATTCAGCAGATCTCCAGCTTATTAGTACCCTCATTCTGCAGATCCCCAGCTTATTGTTACCCTCGTTCAGTAGATCCCCAGCTTATTAGTACCCTCGTTCAGCAGATCTCCAGCTTATTAGTACCCACATTCAGCAGATCCCCAGCTCATTAGTACTCTCATTCAGCAGATCCCCAGCTCATTAGTACTCTCCTTCAGCAGATCCCCAGCTTATTAGTACCCTCGTTCAGCAGATCCCCAGATGATCAGTACCCCTGTTTAGAAGATCCCCAGTTTATTAGTACCCTCATTCTGCAGATCCCCAGCTTATTAATATTATTAGTACCCTCGTTCAGCAGATCCCCTGCTCAATAGCACCCCCAGCTCTGCTGATGTGCCACATAGTAGTACCCATCTCTTTCCGGTCCCCGCTCACCTTGCATTATAGCGTTCCCATGTTGCACACCACATGTGCCACCTACTAGTTTTTTGATTGAAAAGGTATACTTTATTTTGCATAATAAAATATACAAAAAACAAATACTTATTTGGGGTACATTCTCCCCTGTACTGCGCATACACCACATAACAATACAGTTTCAATGTGCCATCTACTAGTTGCTCCACTCCAGTCCGGGCCCCGCTCACCTTCCTGCTGCTCCCTGACACTCCCAGAACATATACACAGGAACCCAAAGTGACTGCTGATGACGTCTTTCCTGTTCGCTTGTTGGTTCTCCGGTGCATCCTGGGATCTCTCCAACCTGCAAGACCTCCAAAACAAAGTGAAGCTAACGCTGAATAAAAGCCCCTCAAAAGCTGCAGGTGCTGTCATGGACTTCTATGGAGGCTTAAGAGACGTTTTGAAGCACCAAGAAAGCAACACGGGGGATCATTTTTTAAACAATTTTGGTGAGAGGGGCTTTGATTGGCATTCAGTGCCACATTTTGAAGCAAGTGTGAACAAGCCCTCAGGGTTTAAGGAAGAGGGAAGATCAGAGGTTGGGTGGGGGGGTAAAAAAGTTTCCCAAGTATGCTTTTATTTCTTGGTCAGGGTCTGCATACCTGCCGGGCCTTACATGAGAGATTCCCATAGTTCCTGCTGGATTTTTTATTTATTGTAGAGAATGGAGACACCCCAATGTGGTCAGGAAAAGATCCAGCAGTAAAATCTCACCATGGAGGTCTTCAAGAAATAGAAGAAGCCATGGCTGTCTTTAAGGCAGGGCAAAAGGGGCAGCTTCCCTGGGCCCCATCATTGTTGTGGGGCCCAAAGCAGCTGCCTCATGCTTGCCAACTATCCCAGTTTAAATTCCCTTGTTGCTTGAAGTTTTAGTCCCGTGCTGTGTCCCGATATTTCAGTATGAAGTTCTATTACTAATGCTGCCCAGCTCTGCCCTATTGCTGTGTACAGATGACTCACCTGCAGACCCTGTGTTTACATGTGGATAACCTGCATTGATATGTATACAGCGATGGTATTAATATGAGGTCATATCCACCATCACTTCTACTGAATGCTGCCCACTAGGAAGGTAAACGGGTCCCGCCTACAACTGTGGTCATTAAGCCTACCATCAGCCTGTTCTGCAAAGGTAAGCAAATTGCCCCTTACATTGGCTGTCAGTGTAAATCCCCATTACATTGGTGGGGAGCCCAAGAAAATGTTTGCCCAGGGTCCAATCAATACTAAAGATGGCCATGGAAGAAGCCTGTAAGAGACTCAACCCAAGAGACTCCATCTGTAACCGAACCATAACGTTTGCCAAGATCTACCCATTACAGACTCAGCTTCAGTTGCTGTGAGTTACCTGATGTCTGATTAGATTTCCTTGGAGCGAAAAGCATTTCCCGCACTCTGAACACGAGAAAGGACGTTCGCCCGTGTGAACTCTTTGATGTTTAAGAAGGTTCCCCCTCTCATTGAAACATTTCCCGCATTCTGTACAGGAGAAAGGCCGCTCACCCGTGTGTCTCCTCTGGTGTTTAAGAAGGTCGGCATTGAAAATAAAACATTTCCCGCACTCCGAACATGAAAACGGACGCTCACCCGTGTGAATCCTCTGATGCCTAAGGAGGTGCTGCTGCTGAACAAAACGTTTCCCACACACTGAACATGAAAAAGGACGCTCCCCCGTGTGACTCCTCTCGTGTGCAAGAAGGTAATGCTTCTGAGTGAAACTTTTCCCGCACTCCAAACATGAGAAAGGGCGTTCGCCTGTGTGAATTCTCTGGTGTACGAGAAGGTGTTCTTTCTTAGTGAAGCACTTCCCGCACTCTGAACATGAAAAAGGACGCTCGCCCACGTGACTTTTCTGGTGCGTATGAAGGTGTTGTTGCTGAATGAAACATTTCCCACATTCCGGACATGAAAAAGGACGCTCGCCCGTGTGGCTTCTCTGGTGTATGAGAAGGTGTTCTTTCTTAGTGAAACATTTCCCGCACTCAGAACATAAAAAAGGACGCTCTCCCGTGTGAATTTTCTGGTGTCTTAGAAGTTCTCCTTTCCTACTGAAACATTTCCCGCACTCCGAACATGAAAAAGGACGCTCGCCAGTGTGAATTCTCTGATGTATGAGAAGATTTTGTTTTGTGGTGAAGCTTTTCGTGCACTCTGAACATGAAAAAAGACGCCCACCTGAGGGACCTCTCTGCTGTTTTTTCGGTAGTTCTCTGTTTTTACTGTAAGATTTATTACAAACTAAAGATGACAATGAAGGCTCTATGGTTTTACTTCCATCACATAAAGAAGACTCCTTGGGATTAGATGGATGTGACAATCTAACCGCATTGTGAGATCTCAGATCGCTATATGAAATCATAGTATTGGATAGATGGACATCTGAAGTCATAGTATGGGATTGATCAGAAGGTTCCTCAGGATTAGAAGGATCCATTGATCTTAGATGGACATCTGAAGTCATAGTATTAGGTTTTTTAGAAGGTTCCTCACGATTAGAAGGATCCATTGATCTTAGATGGACATCTGAAGTCATAGTATGGGGTTTATCACAGGGTTCTTCAGAATTAGAAGGACCCATTGATCTTAGATGGACATCTGAAGTCACAGTATGGGATTGATCAGAAGGTTCCTCAGGATTAGAAGGATCCATTGATCTTAGATGGACATCTGAAGTCATAGTATGGGATTTATCAGAAGGTTCCTCAGGATTAGAAGGATCCATTGATCTTAGATGGACATCTGAAGTCATAGTATGGGATTTATCAGAAGATCCCTCAGGATTAGAAGGACCCATTGAACCTTCCAGATGGTAAGATCTGTGATGTGTGGTTGGAGTAATGGGATCTGCTCCTGGAGAACATGGTTTGATGTCATCATCTTCTGCCTTGACATCTGGAGATAAAATTGTATCTCCCTCCGAGGTTTTCAGAACAAAACGTCCATCTGTAAAACAATTTTTAAATAAAGATTAGATATATTTTTCGAGTCTTACATTCAGGAGTCATAAATGTTGGTCCACCACTAAGAAGTCTCTTGGAGCTCCGGTATGGAATTGGTTGCAACCATTACACCAAACTACGAATACAAACCAGATAAAGGATACAATACACCCAAACCACACTGGGTCACAGGATTTGTGCATTAATGACCAGGAAAGAGCTAAATGTTCAGTCTAAATGTTATTTATTATGGGGCTTCCAGGTTCCAATAAGCCCTCCATCCTCAGACCCCCAAAACCACCAGGCCAGGGTTGTGGGGAAGAGGCCCTTGTTCTCATCAACATAGGGACAATGTGCCTTGCCAGGGGAGGGCCCCCATGTTGAGGGCATGTGGCCTGCTATTGTTCAGGTTCAGAAGTGGGGAGGCACGCTCACCCCCCCCCCTCCCCCCGGCCAGCCAGGCTGCATGCTTGGATTAAGGATCTGGTATGAACTTTTAGGGTTATTTTGTATTATCTGTACATTGATGACATTGGAACTGTGGGAATGGAGATGGACCTTCCTCCACCTCATCTGTTGGAAACATGACCACATACTGAAGAACGTGAGAAGGACCACTCATATGGGGTACAGTAGGTACCAGATATACAGTCAGGTCCATAAATATTGGAACATCTACACAATTCTAATGTTTATAATGTTCCAAATGCAAATAGCACAGTTGAAATGAACTCTGGACCTATTATCTGCTCCTTGTAAATGGGATAATGAGGGAATAACACACACCTGGCCATGGAACAGCTGAGCAGCCAATTGTCCCATTACTTTTGTTCCCTTAAAAAGTGGGAGGCACATATACAAACTGTGGTAATTCCTACACCATTCACCCTCAAATTAAAGCTGAAAGTCTGCAGGTAAAGCACATCTTGTTCGTTTCATTTCAAATCCATTGTGGCGGTGTATAGAGCCAAAAACATTAGAATTGTGTTGATGTCCTAATATTTATGGACCTGACTGTAGGAGGTCTTCAAGAATGGCTACTGACATCACTAAAGAGTGCCACATAATATTTAGATTTGTACATTGTAACTGTAGTCATAAAGATGGGCCTTCTTCCACCTCATCCTATGGAAACATGACAACATACTGAAGAACATGGGATGGACCACTAGGTACTATGGTGTACAGTAGGTACTAGATATAGGATAGTTACTGACATCACGATAGAGTGGCACGTAATATTTAGATTTGTACATTGTAACCGCGAGAATGAAGATGGACCTTCCTCCACCTCACCCCTTGGAAACATGACAACATATTGAAGAACATGGGAAGGACCACTCATATGGTGTATAGTAGGCACCAGATATAGGAGGTCTTCAAGGATGGTTACTGACATCACTAAAGAGTGGAACGTAATATTTAGATTTGTACATTGGAACTGTGAGAATGGAGATGGACTTTCCTCATCCTATAGAAACATGACAACATATTGAAGAACATGGGAAGGACCACTCATATGGTGTTTCTTTATTCTCTTTGAGGTGGACATACTTGATATTTGTCTTTGTTAACCCATCTAACAATGTCAATACGTATTTTATACTCATAGAGGTAAAATTCAATGTCTCTATCTACAGTATTAATTACTTACTTGTGTCCATATGTAGAGAAGATTCCTCCTGTTTCCTTTTCGTAATCATCTCCTCTTCCTCCATAGACTGTTCATGTCTGGTCACCAACCTCTCTTCTTCTTCCTCTTTATGCTCAACTTTGATGTCTTTCCGTTCTTCATTCTAAATTCCAGAGATGATAAAATAGAACATCTGGAAACACTGCGGCCAATAATAAGAGATGACATAGAAGAATGTCCACTTATAGAATTATTTTTGAGTTTTTCGCCCGGTCCCATCTACCTGATCATTCTCTGTATAGTGGGGATCTTCCCATGTAGAATTCTGGGAATACAGAGGACAACCCTCCTCCATAGACTGCTGATCTCCACTCACCAACATCTCTTCTTCTTCCTCTTTATGCTCAACTTTGATGTCTCTTTGCTCTTCACCCTAAACCCCAAAGATGATAGAAAACTTTTAGAAATAGGAGTAAAGAATACAATGAAGAACGTCCTCATATTGAAATTTTTTTTTGTCCAGTCCCATCTACCTGATCCTTCTCTTTATAATTGGTGGAATTCCGGGAACACAGAGGACCTCTCTCCTCCATGGACAGCTGATCTCCACTCACCAACCTCTCTTCTTCTTCCTCTTTAACCTCAACTTTGATGTCTTCGTGTTCTTCAGCCTAAATCCCAAAAATGATAGATTACATTTGTGAAAAAGAACAATAGATTACATAGAAGAATGTCCTCTCATTGTTTTAGGTCTATTTCTCAGTTCCTCCTACCTGATGATGGTGAGGGATGGAGTGACCTTCCTGTGTGGAATCCCGGGAATGCAGAGGACGGGGACATCTCTCTGGTGGGTTCCCATTACTGGATCCATCTGTAGGAAACACAACACTGACTGAATACATTGTTTCTATGTGTTTATCAGATGATGGGGGATCTAGGTGGACCCTCCGTACTGCTCTCTCCTTTACAATAAAGCAGGGCTTCTCAACCAGGGTTCCTCCAGAGGTTGCTAGGGTTCCTTGAGCAATGGTCAATTTCTACCTCTCAGATAAATTACAGAAGACATCTTTGGTCTTTTTAACTATCTGTAAGGAGCATTCTTCCCATTGACCATCACACTAATGTATCATGAGTTGTAGATTTTTAATTTTTAGCAGGGGTTCCCCGGAGAACTATTTCAAGGTGTTGAAAAGGTTGAGAAAGGCTGCAATAAAGTCTCCTCTTACCCGGTGATGTGAGGGGCGGCTGATTGTCCATCATGACGTCCTTGTAGAGATCCTTGTGTCCTTCTAAATACTCCCACTCCTCCATGGAGAAATAGACAGTGACATCCTGACACCTTATAGGAACCTGACACACACAATGATACAGTCACCATCCAGACACATCCCTTGTCTGTTACTGGATAATGTCCCAGAATTCCCAGCACCGCTCACCTCTCCTGTCAGCAGCTCCATCATCTTCTTGGTGACTTCTAGAATCTTCTTCTCACTGTTTCTCTTGGGTTTCATTGAATGAGGTGGAGGCACTATGATGGTTAAATGGTGACTTGACTCCACTGGAGGGCATCTCTGTTTGTAATAATCAACATCAATGTCATGTGACCTCCCAGAATCCTCCTCACCTCTCCGGTCAGGTCTGTGTTTTATTAATAGAGATAAGAGTGATGTCATGTGACCTCCCAGAATCCCCCTCACCTCTCCAGTCAGGTCTGTGTTTTATTAATAGAGATAAGAGTGATGTCATGGGACCTCCCAGAATCCTCCTCCCCTCTCCGGTCAGGTCTGTGTTTTATTAATAGAGATAAGAGTGATGTCATGTGACCTCCCAGAATCCTCCTCACCTCTCCGGTCAGCAGGTAGATGATCTCCAGGGTGAGGTTCAGTATCCTCTCAGTTATTGGACTCCAGTCCTCCTCCATCCTCATTGATGTGATCATGTGATCCATACCAGTTCTCTGTAGATAGATAATATAGTAGCTTCACTAACCATTATAACTCATAGACTAGTAGAGATTCTTCGTAAACCCTCCTTCTAAAACAGAGGAACACCTGTGCACCCCCAAGTGGCAAAACATAACCCTACACTAGGGTTGCCACCTCGTCCCTTTAAACCCGAACACATATGAATTACCCAGGTTCTGAGGTTAATTTATTGTAGGTAAGGCACCAAGTGAGTTTAATTACCACCTTAATCTGCCTCAGAACAACCTGTGTAATTAATATGTGTTCGGTTTTAATATTATGAGGCGGCAACCCTACCCTACACGGGTGTACGGTATTGTACCCTCTGTGTGAACGGGGCCCTACACAGCAACTCCCGACTGTTAAATGAACAGCCAAGAAATGCTCCACGTGAGGATGAAGGGGGCATGGCAGCCAAGCAAAAGGACTGGACGTGCTACACCCGTCCTATGTTCTTTGACGTGCGTAGCACATCCATTGTCCTCAACTAGTGAACAAAACTATCAATGATTTTATTACGGTAGCAAAAAGTCCTAGGTATTCTGATATAATACATAAAGACAGGGGAATATATGGCTCTGTTTTTAGGTTAGATCTGTGTACATATTATATGAAACAACCCGAGTGTACATCATCGTCTGCTGGAGATAAAAGACGTCACAGTGACTATGGAGGAAGAGGACGTAACATAATGGGGAGGAGGGTTACTGGGTGTAAATAGAAAATAATATCTTATTACCTCCTCTACTGCCAGTTCCAGCAATGCCTCCTCTCTACTTCCTCCCGACTCACCTTTCACCCGGAACTTCCTCTTTATACTCTTACGTCACTTCCTGTCTGCACCTGACATCACTTCCTGTCTGCACCTGACATCACTTCCTGTTGTTGCGTTCCACCGACTATACACAAGATCGCCACCTTGTGATATATAATTAACGCAGTCTACGTTACGTTCCATCGTTTCCCCCTCTGCCTCGGGGTCCTTTCTTCTCAGGATACATCGATGATTACGCACACAGATTATACTTTACGTCAAATCCAGACAATAAAGAATAAATTGGAAAAATAAACTGATCCAATGGCACTCTGAGCTATGCATTTTATAAATGACTCTTCCTTTACTGACATGCTGTGTCTGAACTGTCTCTCGACTGTCATATTTCAGACTCCATCATCACTGTCCCCTAGGGTTGCCACCTCATTCCTTTAAAACTGAACACATATGCATTACACAGGTTCCGTGGCTGTGTCAGGAAAATAGCCGTTTCCGGCCAATCCGGACTGTCCGCGCGGCGCGTGCGCCTGTGCGCGCCAGATGGCCTATTTAAGCGTCCTGCTTCCTGTAGCGGATGCTGTCTGTTCTACAGCAATTCCCGTGTTCACTAGTGACCTGAAACCTGTACACTTCCTGTTCCTTGACCTGACCACCCGTGCTTCCTGCCTGCACCGACCTCTGCTTGTCCACGACCACTCTTCTGCCTGATCCCTTTGTACCTCGCTGCCTGCCAGCTGATGAACCCTGCCTGTGCCTGACCATCCATCCTCCTGCTCCCTATGTACCATACTTTGCCTGAACGTTGCCGACCCAGCCTGAACCACTACTCTTCAGTCTTGATGGAAGACATCATACCATCATCTGTGTCCAATCCAGCCCTCGTGCTCCCCTGTGCTCCATCGCTCCCTGTCTGCTCTACCAGGGGTTCTGGAACCAGGGCCCTAAGAGAGGTTGCTCCCCGCACGAACCAGATGCCACCGCCATGATTGTGACAGGCTGATTAAGGTGGTAAGTAAACTCACTCACTGCCTTATCTGCATTAAATTAGCCTCAGAACCTGTGGAATCCATATGTGTTTAGGTTTAAAGGGGTAAGGTGGCAAGCCTACTGTCCCCTGTTGGTCAAACTTCAGACAATCCCCCAAGTATATATTCAATACCTCCCGACTATGTGGTATCTGTAGTGGCTTCATGTATGTAGGAGAGGTCCACCATGCGGGCAACACCGCCTTGGCAGCAAGGGGAAACCATGTCAAACATGCCTCCGGCCTTACTACAGTGGAGAGAATTGTTGTGCGAGTTGTCTCTCTATTATGGCCATGTATCGGTTAACCCCATTGGGTTTCACACCAGAAGGACAGCGTCCTCTTTTCAGCTGGTGACTTTGGTCTTTTCCTACCTGGTCCAGCACTAGGCTTCACAGCAGAGGCGTCACTAGAATTTTCAGGGCAAGAAACCATGAAGGGCTTCCTTCACCACGTCCCAAGGCCCTTTCCATCAGTCTCAGGGCCTTCCCTTCAAGCTCAGGGCCATTTCAGATGTTCTTGCCCCCCACAGTTGCGGAATGCCAGGGCCTGGTTGCAAGTGCAACCTTTGCAAACCTGGTAGTTTCACCACTGACTACTATTACTAGGGGGGTATTTTTAAGGATGTAAGAGGGCACTCTGGGGGTACTAAAATATTACTTCCAGAGTGCCCCTTACATCCTCTTCCAGAGTGATTCCTTAATGCCTCCAGAGTGCCCCCTTACATCCTCCTTCAGAGTGATTCCTTAATGCCTCCAGAGTGCCCCCCTACATCCTCCTCGAGAGTGATTCCTTGTTGTCTCCAGAGTGCCCACTTACATCCTCCTCCAGAGTGATTCCTTAATATCTCCAGAGTGCCCCCTTACATCCTCCTACAGAGTGATTCCTTAATATCTCCAGAGTGCCCCCTTACATCCTCCTCCAGAGTGATTCCTTAATATCTCCAGAGTGCCCCCTTACATCCTCCTACAGAGTGATTCCTTAATATCACCAGAGTGCACCTTTACATCCTCCTCCAGAGTGATTCCTTAATGCCTTCGGGGTGCCGCCTAGCATCCTTGGCAGTGCCCCATTACACCCTCCTTCAGAGCTCAAAAATAGAATCTGGAATTGGTGCTGTTGGTATGAGTAATGTAAGTGGCCAAAAGTTCAGACACTCACCAGTCACCACAGTTCCTCGCTGTGGGCTTTGGCTTTCAGGGAGGCAAGCAAGTGGAGAGATTGTGTATGGTGGGCCTTACTCAACTCGCAAGTGGCCGGGCTGGTGGTAAAACATTTTTAAAAATGTCCTTGTCGGTGACTGGAAACTGCGCCTGTGCACTTCCAAATTCAGCCCATTGGTATACTGCTGCGCTCGGTCTCTACTCGTTGGGTGGGGGGGGTGTATAAGCCACACTCCGCTGCCCCATGCAGGGCTGAGCCTGGCAGTACTCTAATCGGCTGCTTCCGGAACCGTGCATGCGCAGATCAAAGCTGCTGACGCAGACTTTTCTAACACTGCCCCAGACACAAAGCAGTCCTGGGCCCCCCACTGTGGCAGAACGCCAAGGCCCGACCGCAATGCGACCTTTGTGGCCCTGGTAGTTCCGCCACTGCTTCAGAGACCTTTTGTGGTTAACAGTGTAGAACACTATGGTGGAGACTTACTAAAATTGGTGCACACGGAATCTGGTGCAGCTGTGCATATTAACCAATCCGCTTGTTCAATTAAGCTTTGACATTAAAACCTGGAAGTTGATCGGTTCCTGTGCACAGCTGCACCAGATTCTGTGTGTCCCAGTTTTAGTAAATCCCCCAACTATCCTCCGTCAGTTCTCCAGCACAGCACACTTGTTTTGCTCCAACCTGTAGGCATGGGATGGGCAAGGCGATAGTGAGGTCTTCTTTCTTCTGTGGTCCAGGCCCTCCTTCTTAGAAGGCTCTGTACCGCAGCGGCCCTAAGATAAGGACCCGCCGCTGACTACTCTTCCAACTGGAACCCTCCGTCACAGGCCACCACCTTCCCCATCCCCAACTGGCTTGTCATGGTCTAGCCTTCAGTTTTCGGTTTGTGAAATTCTTACCCCCTTGCTGCTGTGGTTCTGCTAGATCTGTGATTCCATCCACATGCGTTGCTGGCTTTTGCGTTCACCTATGGGTGTCGCCTGCTCTACTGTGGCTTTACATCCATTTCCCTTTTAACACTTCCTGGCCTGCCTCCCAGTCTGCTTCCATATTTATAGACATGCTTAGCAATGTCTGTTCCTGAGCAACTTCCTAGTTCCTCTGTGCTCCTGGTTTGCCTTGTATAACTTGTATTCTGTGCCTGACGTTGTCTACCATTTTGGCTTGCCTTCCGCCCCACCCTGACTTTGGCTTGTTTCCCAGTTCCTCTTCTGTCTCCTGCCATCTGTACTCTTCACACCCGAGCTGGGCGTACCTGGGGGCCGTGACCTGGATCCAGTTTGCTGTCCATATCCACCATCAGGGGCCCTGCTGAAGAAGCGGGCTGTGGCATAGACTCCGCACCCCGTTGATCCCCGAGTTGGCTTTCTAAAAGGGCTCACTACCATAGGAACCTGACATGGCTGCTCTTCCTTCTATATATCAATGTTATTCACTTCATTCACTTACACTTTATTCCCCTGTAGCCATGTGCTCCCTTGAGAGTGGCTGGTAGTAGTGGTTCACCTGATAGCTGACCTCAATCGCACCATATATCACACATCCAGAGACACTGACCAGGCTGGTTCTTGTTTTTGTTGTTTTATTTGGGGGAAATAACTTGGATGGGGTTAAGGGGTGACTGTGGGATGTCCAAAGAATTATGGTACAAGGATTCCATATACAGTCCGGTATATGCACACTTCACTGCAGACTCTTCCTCTGCAGACTATTGCTCCCCTCAACTCTCCAGCACTTCACTTGCTGACCGTTTCTCTTACAGTTCTCTCACTACACAGAACTCACAGCTTTACACTTCTTTGCTTCTCTTCAGCTCAGAACTTCGTTTCCAACCTGAAGGGAAATTTATCAGGCTTCTCTATACCCTTCTCTTCACTGCGGTTAGCACGTGGTGAGGCCTACCCTGTTGCAGCAGGACCTCAGGAACACCCATTACAGGCCAGGGATTCACGGGCCCCTGAATGTGCAGCAAAATACTTCCGTGCTAACCGGGCCTTTGACGGACTACAACTCCCAGCCCATCCTCTTCCAGGTCCCCTCGACCTGCTCTTTGGTAGTGACTCTCCTTTCCCTTGACTGGTTCCCAAGGCTCCCACAGACTGTCCACCATTCCTCTC
>BLSH010310142.1:911287-922874 GCA_018402905.1 Glandirana rugosa
TCCTCTTGGAAGAATTTCACTGTCCTGATTAGATACTTGGTGTACTCGTGGATGACTTCGGTCAGACACCCTCGGTCTTAATAACAACCAACCATCCCCCTAGTTTAGTGGTTGGAGTAATGGGATCTTCTCCTGAGGAACATTGTGTGATGTCATCATCTTCGGACTTGAAATCTGGAGATAAATTTGGATCTGCCTCCGAGGAATTCAGAAGAACACGTCCATCTGTAAGAAAACACATTTTTAAATAAAAATAAAAAATTCTGCTACATATTTTCGGTAAAAAATCCCAATAAGCGTATATTGATTTGGTTTACGCAAACGTTAATGTCTACAAACTATGGGATATATACTGGGATTATTTTTTTCTATACTAGTAATGGCAGTGATCAGCGACTTATTTCCCCCACAGTATAAGTATTTGATCCCCCTACCAACCAACAATAATTCTGGCTCCCACAGACTGGCTTCAGTAGGTGCTCATGTGGTTCATAGATTAGTCCTGTCACTTTAAGAAGGTTCTCCTAAGGACAACTCGTTATGTGTATGATAAACACCGGTCCACAGAATCCCTTTCTTCCATTCAAACCTCACCATCATGGGCAACCGACCAAAAAGCGGTCAAAGGACGTCAGGGACAAGATTGTAGAACTGCACAAGGCTGGAATGGGCTACAAGACCATCAGCAAGAAGCTTGGTGAGAAGACCACAACTGTTGGAGTGATTATTTGCAAATGGAAGAAATACAAAATAACCATCAATCGCCCTCGGTCTGGAGCTCCATGCAAGATTTCACCTCATGGGGTGAGGATGGTCATGAGAAAAGTGAGGGATCCGCCCAGAACTGCATTGGAGGAGCTTGTAAATGATCTCAAGGCAGTTGGGACCATAGTCACCAAACAAACCACTGGAGACACAATACGCCAACATGGACTGAAATCCTGCAGGGCCTACAAGGTCCCCCTCCTCAAGAAGGCCCATGTGCAGTCACCCAAAAAACCATTGGTAACATAAACCCTGATATTGATTGAAATCCTGCAAGGTCCCCCTCCTCAAGAAGGCCCATGTACAGCCCCGCCTGAAGTTTGCCAATGAACATCTAAATGATTCAGAGGAGGATTGGGAGAAAGTGCTGTGGTCAGATGAGACCAAAATTGAGCTCTTTGGCATTAACTCGACTCGTCGTGTTTGGAGGAAGAAAAATGCTGACTATGACCCTAAGAACACCATCCCTACAAGCAAGGAGGTGGAAACCTTATGCTTTGGGGCTGTTTCTCTGCTAAATTTACAGGCCAACTTTGAGGGGCCAATGGACGGGGCCATGTTTTGAAAAAAATCTTGGATGAGAACCTTCTTCCCTCAGCCAGAAAACTGAAGAAGATGGGTCATGGATGGGTCTTCCAGCATGACAATGACCCAAAACATACCGCCAAGGCAACAAAGGAGTGGCTCAATAAGAAGCACATTAAGGTCATGGAGTGGCCTAGCCAGTCTCCAGACCTTAATCCTGTAGAAAATTTATGGAGGGACTGAAACTACCAGTTGTCAAGCGGCAGCCAAGAAACTTTAAGGATTTACAGAAGATCTGTAAAGAAGAGTGGACCAAAATCCGTCCTGAGATGTCTGCAAACCTGGTCACCAACTACAAGAAACGTCTGACCTCTGTGCTTGCCAACAAGGGTTTCTCCAGTCAAGTTTTGCTTGGGGATCAAATACTTATTTTACTCATTGAACTGCAACTGCAACATTTGTATCATGTGTTTTTTTCTGGATTTTTGGTTGATATTCTGTCTCTATCATATAAAATAAACCTATGATAAAAATTATAGACCCTTCATTTCTGTGTAAGTGGGCAAACTTACACAATATCAAGAAGATCAAATCATTATTTTCCCCACTGTAGTGGGACTGTGGCAGACAATCGGACACTAACTGACACTTTGTGGGAACCAGTGACACGAATACAGTGATCAGTGCCAAAAATATGCACCGTCACTGTACTAATGACAATGGCTGGGAAGGGGTTAAACATCTAGGGCAGTCAAAGGGTTAAATGTGCCTAGACAGTGTTTTGGTGTACCGTGTGGTGCTTTTACTAAGAGATGTGCTGGAACAGGAAACTGTGGCTACAATTGGCACAGGATCATCAAAATTGGCCAACAGAATATTGGAAAAACTTGCCTGGTCTGATGAGTCAGCTGCAATATTCAGATGGCGGGGTCAGAATTTGGCTCATGGATCCATTCTGCCTTGTATCACCAGTTCAGCCTGGTGGTGGGGGTGTAATGGTGTGGGGGATATTTTCTTGGCACACTTTGGGCCCCTTAGTACCAATTGAGCATGGTTTAAACGCCACGGCCAACCTGAGTATTGTTGCTGACCATGTCCACCCCTTTATGACTGCAGTGTCCCCATCTTCTGATGGCTCCTTCCAGCAGGATAATGCACCATGCCACAAAGCTCCAATCATCTCACCACTGGACACTGAGGTCCACTCACCAGATGCAGTGGCCTCCACACTCACCAGATCCAGTTGCCTCCACAATCACTGATCCAGTGGCCTCCACGCTCACTGATCCAGTGGCCTCCACACTCACCAGATCCAGTGGCCTCCACACTCACCAGATCCAGTGGCCTCCACGCTCACCAGATCCAGTGGCCTCCACGCTCACCAGATCCAGTGGCCTCCACGCTCATCAGATCCAGTGGCCTTCACACTCATCAGATCCAGTGGCCTCCAAAATCACTAGATCCAGTGGCCTCAGATCCAGTAGCCTCCACGCTCACCAGATCCAGTGGCCTCCACGCTCACCAGATCCAGTGGCCTCCACGCTCACCAGATCCAGTGGCCTCCACGCTCACCAGATCCAGTGGCCTCCACACTCACCAGATCCAGTGGCCTCCACACTCACCAGATCCAGTGTCCTCCACACTCACCAGATCCAGTGGCCTCCACACTCACCAGATCCAGTGGCCTGCACACTCACCAGATCCAGTGGCCTTCACAATCACTAGATCCAGTGGCCTCCATGCTCACTAGATCCAGTGGCCTCCACGCTCACCAGATCCAGTGGCCTCCACGCTCACTAGATCCAGTGGCCTTCACACTCATCAGATCCAGTGGCCTCCACACTCACCAGATCCAGTGGCCTCCACGCTCACCAGATCCAGTGGCCTCCATGCTCACCAGATCCAGTGGCCTCCACGCTCACCAGATCCAGTGGCCTCCACGCTCACTAGATCCAGTGGCCTTCACACTCATCAGATCCAGTGGCCTCCACACTCACCAGATCCAATGGCCTCCACACTCACCAGATCCAGTGGCCTCCACGCTCACCAGATCCAGTGGCCTCCACGCTCACCAGATGCAGTGGCCTCCACACCCCCCAGATCCAGTGGCCTCCACACTCACCAGATCCAATGGCCTCCACACTCACCAGATCCAATGGCCTCCACACTCACCAGATCCAGTGGCCTCCACGCTCACCAGATCCAGTGGCCTCCACTCTCACCAGATGCAGTGGCCTCCACACCCCCCAGATCCAGTGGCCTCCACGCTCACCAGATCCAATGGCCTCCACACTCACCAGATCCAGTGGCCTTCACACTCATCAGATCCAGTGGCCTCCACACCCCCCAGATCCAGTGGCCTACACACTCACCAGATCTCAATCCAATAGAGCACTTTCAGTATGTGGTGGAACCGGAGATTGGCATCATGGATGTGCAACTGGCAAATCTGCAGCAACTGTGTGATGCCATCTTGTCACAATGGACCAAAATCTCTGAGGAACGTTTCCAACACCTTGTTGAATCTATGCCACCAAGAATGAAGGCAAAAGGGGGTCCAACCCGCTACTAGCAAGGTGTACCTAATAAAGTGGCCGGGGAGTGAATATGCTCACTAATGTCTGTTGGAAAAGCTATATTGAATGTTGATTTATAAAATTATCTTACAACTCAAGAAGGAATTATTTCATCCTTGATGGAGCAAAGTGGACCAAGCTCTACCTGAGTTTGCTACCTTCTTCTGGATCTGCTGTAGGTTTAGGATTGGGCTACAGTTTTTCTATGGATGTGCTTCATAGACGACTTTTTCAGTCCATGTAAATCCATACTTTATACTCATAGAAGTAAAATAAAATATGTGAACCGTTTCTGGATTTGTTCATTACTTACTTGTGTCCATATGGAGAAAAGGTTCCTCTCGTTTAATCATCTCCCCCTCCTCCATAGACTGCTGATCTCCACTCACCAACCTCTCTTCTTCTTCCTCTTTAACCTCAACTTTAATGTCTTTCCGTTCTTCATCCTAAACCCCAAACATGAAAAAACAAAAAACATCTGGAAAAGTCACAGCTAATAATAAGATATACATAGAAGAATATCATGTCATAGAACTATTTTTGAGTCATTTTTGCCCAGTCCCTTCTACATGGTCATTCTCCATACAGTTGTGATCTTCCCGGGAATACAGAGGACCTCTCTCCTCTATAGACTGCTGAGCTCCACTCACCGACATCTCTTCTTCTTCCTCTTTAATGGTGATGTCCTTCATTTGTTCATCCTACACCCCAAAAAGAGAGAATGTTTTAGTATCGGGAGATTACATAGAAGAAAGTCCTCTCATTAAATTAAATTTGAGAGTTTTTTTGTCCAGTTCCATCTACCTGATCATTCTCTGTAGAGTTCTGATGTTCCTGGGTGAAACCTGAAGAACATGGAGGACCTCTCTCCTCCATAGACTGCTGATCTCCACTCACCAACACCTCTTCTTCTTCCTCTTTTACCTCAATTTTGATGTCTTTCAGTTCTTCAGCCTAAACCCCAAAGAAGATAGAAAACATTTATAAAAAGAAACAAGAGATTACATAGAAGAAGGTCCTCTCACGGCTTAGAATACATTTTTAGGTCTACTCTACCTGATGATGGTGAGGGATGGTGTGACCTTCCTGTGTGGAATCCCGGGAATACAGAGGATGGGGACATCTCTCTGGGGGGTTCCCATTACTGGATCCATCTGTAGGAAACACAACACTGACTGAATACATTGTTTCTATGTGTTTATCAGATGATGGGGGGTCTAGGTGGACCCTCTGTACTGCTCTCTCCTTTACAATAAAGTCTCCTCTTACCCGGTGATGTGAGGGGCGGCTGATTCTCCATCATGACGTCCTTGTAGAGATCCTTGTGTCCTTCTAAATACTCCCACTCCTCCATGGAGAAATAGACAGTGACATCCTGACACCTTATAGGAACCTGACACACACAATGATACAGTCACCATCCAGACACATCCCTTGTCTGTTACTGGATAATGTCCCAGAATTCCCAGCACCGCTCACCTCTCCTGTCAGTACAACCCTGAGACAGATTTATGGACAGTTGGATAAATGGTTCTATATTTAGGATGTATCCGGTCTATAAACCAGAGGCTCTGGATGGACAGTTGGATAAATGGTTCTATATTTAGGATGTATCCGGTCTATAAACCAGAGGCTCTGGATGGACAGTTGGATAAATGGCTCTATATTTAGGATGGATCTGGTCTATAAACCAGAGGCTCTGAATGGACAGTTGGATAAATGGCTCTATATTTAGGATGTATCCGGTCTATAAACCAGAGGCTCTGGATGGACAGTTGGATAAATGGTTCTATATTTAGGATGTATCTGGTCTATAAACCAGAGGCTCTGGATGGACAGTTGGATAAATGGTTCTATATTTAGGATGTATCCGGTCTATAAACCAGAGGCTCTGGATGGACAGTTGGCTCTATATTTAGGACTGTTACAAGCTCGTATTATTGTGTAATCCTATACATTTATGTATCATCATCTGCTGGAGATAAAAGACGTCACAGTGACTATGGAGGAAGAGGATGGACATGATGAGGGGGGTTACTGGAAAATAGAAAACAATTCCTCCACTGGCTTCCAATTGCCCAACGATTAAAATTCAAAACACTAACAATAACATACAAAGCCATTTACAACTCTGCCCCGAGCTACATCACCAATCTTCTCTCCAAATATCACCCTCTCTGCTCCTCCCAAGACCTCCTGCTTTCTAGCTCCCTCGTCTCCTCCTCCCATGATCGTTTCCAGGACTTCTCCAGAGCCTCTCCCATCCTCTGGAACTCACTACCCCAATCTGTCTGGTTATCTCCTACTCTGTCCACATTTAGGCGATCCCTGAAAGCTCACCTGCCTTCAGCTAACAACCGAATCCTCCACTTCCTTCATCAGTTTATCTTTCACAAATACTGCCTTTTGTTTCACCAGCCCCTCCCTATTAGATTGTAAGCTCACAGGAGCAGGGCCCTCCTAACTCTCTTATATTGAATTGTATTGTCTCCCTTTATATTGTAAAGCGCTGAGCAAGCTGTTGGCCCTATATAAATCCTGTATAATAATAATATCTCATTACCTCCTCTGCTGCCAGTTCCAGCAATGTCTCCTCTCTACTTCCTCCCAACTCACCTCTGACCCGGAACTTCCTGTTCATACCGGCATCACTTCCTGTCTTCCATAGAGACTTCCTGTCTCTACCTGACATCACTTCCTGCCTTTGCGTTCCACTGAAAATACGTGAGATCACCGCCTTGTGTTGATGAGAGGTAGTGCAGTCTACGTTACCTTCCATTATTTAGCTGACTGGATTTGGGTCCATTCTATTCGTTGATTAAACATCCAGACAATAAAACAATGAAACAAAAATCTTTAATTTGATAGAGTTTTATTACTTATAAATAAAAAAACCCCAACAGATTGAACCCCCTCCCCGAACATTGGAATGCAACAAATGAGGCTCAATTCACAAAGCTATAATACAAGTTAGAAGGAACGAAATTGTAACCATTTGACTGGAGTTTTCAAATTTCAGTGAAATTTTTATGGATATATTTTAACATTAATATTAACCAATGGGGTACTATTCCTCCCAATGGCACTGCCGATGGGGTACTATTCCTTCCAATGGCACCACCGATGAGGTACTATTCCTCCCAATGGCAACACCGATGGGGTACTATTCCTTCCAATGGCACCACCGATGGTGTACTATTCCTCTCAATGGCGCCACCGATGGGGTACTATTCCTCTCAATGGTGCCACCGATGGGGTACTATTCCTCTCAATGGTGCCACCGATGGGGTGCTATTCCTCCCAATGGCACCACCGATGGGGTACTATTCCTTCCAATGGCACCACCGATGAGGTACTATTCCTCCCAATGGCACCACCGATGAGGTACTATTCCTCCCAATGGCAACACCGATGGGGTACTATTCCTCTCAATGGCGCCACCGATGGGGTACTATTCCTCCCAATGGCAACACCGATGGGGTACTATTCCTCTCAATGGCAACACAGATGGGGTACTATTCCTCTCAATGGTGCCACCGATGGGGTACTATTCCTTCCAATGGCACCACCGATGGTGTACTATTCCTCCCAATGGCACCACCGATGGGATACTATTCCTCCCAATGGCACCACCAATGGGATACTATTCCTCCCAATGGCAACACCGATGGGGTACTATTCCTCCCAATGGCACCACCAATGGGGTACTATTCCTCCCAATGGCACCACCGATGGGGTACTATTCCTTCCAATGGCACCACCGATGGGGTACTATTCCTTCCAATGGCACCACCGATGGGGTACTATTCCTTCCAATGGCACCACCGATGGGGTACTATTCCTTCCAATGGCACCACCCATGGGGTACTATTGCTCCCAATGATGCCACCAATCGGGCACTATTCTTCCAATACCAATGACAGGGCACTATTCCCATTTCTACTGCCCAAGTCTGAGGCATTGTTTACTCCCACTGATGTTAGGGCATTTTCTTCTCCCGGGGGACCACGGTCCGATCCCCTTAATGTCTGAAGGACAATAAATTGGCAAATTGGCCCTTTGTTTAGAAGGTTTGGAGACTCTTGCTTTAGAGAATCAAAGCCTATGGAGCATGTGCACGTGGAGATACGCAGGGTCCTAATTCCATGCACGGTTCTATGGACCGTTCTGCAGGCCAGTCTTTAACAGATGAGGCCCAACTCAACGCTATCTTAGGACTATGGCAAACAAATTTATCATTTTGTTCACACAAATAGAGATTTCTTTTGGTGGCATTTATTCAGCGCTGTTTTTTTTTGTTTGTTTTTGTTTTTTTTTTTATAAACAAATGAAAAAAGACAGTTTTTCTGTAATAACATTTTGCAAATAAGTAATTTTTCTCCTTCACTGATGAGGTGGCACTGATGGGCAGCCTTTATGGGCACTGATAGGCAGCACTGATGTGCACTGATAGGTGGCACTGATGAGGCTGCACTAATATGCAGCACTGATAGGCAGCACTGATGGGCAGCGTTTAAGGGTACTGCTAGGTGCACTGATAAGCGGCACTTATGGGCACTGTGTGGCACTGATGGGCAGCCTTTATAGGCACTGATAGGCAGCACTGATGTGCACTGATAGGTGGCATTGATGAAGCTGCACTAATATGCAGCACTGATAGGCAGCACTGATGGGCAGTGTTTAAGGGTACTGCTAGGTGCACTGATAAGCGGAACTTATGGGCACTGTGTGGCACTGATGGGCAGCCTTTATAGGCACTGATAGGCAGTAATGATGTGCACTGATAGGTGGTACTGATGAGGCTGCACTAATATGCAGCACTGATAGGCAGCACTGATGGGCAGCGTTTAAGGGTACTGCTAGGTACACCGATAAGCGGAACTTATGGGCACTGTGTGGCACTGATGGGCAGCCTTTATAGGCACTGATAGGCAGCACTGATGTGCACTGATAGGTGGCACTGATGAGGCTGCACTAATATGCAGCACTGATAGGCAGCACTGATGGGCAGCGTTTAAGGGTACAGCTAGGTGCACTGATAAGCGGCACTTATGGGCACTTTGTGGCACTGATGGGCAGTCTTTATAGGCACTGATAGGCAGAACTGATGTGCACTGATAGGTGGCACTGATGAGGCTGCACTAATATGCAGCACTGATAGGCAGCACTGATGGGCAGTGTTTAAGGGTACTGCTAGGTGCACTGATAAGCGGAACTTATGGGCACTGTGTGGCACTGATGGGCAGCCTTTATAGGCACTGATAGGCAGCACTGATGTGCACTGATAGGTGGCACTGATGAGGCTGCACTAATATGCAGCACTGATAGGCAGCACTGATGGGCAGCGTTTAAGGGTACTGCTAGGTGCACTGATAAGCGGCACTTATGGGCACTGTGTGGCACTGATGGGCAGCCTTTATAGGCACCGATAGACAGCACTGATGTGCACTGATAGGTGGCATTGATGAGGCTGCACTAATATGCAGCACTGATGGGCAGCGTTTATGGGCACTGCTAGGTGCACTGATAAGTGGCAATTATGGGCACTGATGGGTAGCCTTTATGGGCCCTGATAGGTGCCACTGATGTGCACTGATAAATGTGCACTGATAAATGGGACTGATGGGCACTGATAGGTGCCACTGATGTGCACTGATAAATGGGACTGATGGGCACTGATAGGTGGCACTGATGGGCAACCTTTAGGGGTACTGATAGGCAGCACTGATAGGTGGCACTGATGGGCAGTCTTTATGGGCACGGATAGGCGGCACTGATGGGTACTGACAGGGCTGCTGCTAGAAATCTCAGGGCCCCGTACAGCCCCCCCCCCCCAGAAAGTATTAAAGGTACATTTCACTAAGAATACAATAAAACTATTAGGAGACACAAATACAACACAACTCACAGAATCCCTGCTGAATCTGAAAGATAAAACGGAGTTAATAAATAAAAATGAAGATGAGATGAAAAAACTATCCGGGATCCGAGGGACAGAGGGAGAAGAAATAAGTGAAGCTCCATGCACCCTGGGCTCAAAAAAACTCCAATTCAATTGGCAGGAAATAAAACGCTCCTAGAGAACATTTTTTGTACAAAGTTTAGAGGAGTTTAGGAGAACCAGAGGGTTTTTTTTTTTTTTCTGTCTCTTAAACGTTGAGCTTAAAATCTGCCTGTAATCGTCCTGATGTGTCTGTGTGCTCTGAGCCCCCTACACCAGGGCTAGTGGTCCCCCCTATTAGCGGCCCTGGGTACTAATAGGCAGCACTGATGTGCACTGATAGGCAGCATTTATGGGCACTGATGGGAACTTATGGGCAGCTTTTATGGGCACTGATAGGTGTCACTGATTTGCACTGATAGGTGGCACCGGTGAGCACTGATAGGTAGCACTGATGGGCAGCCTTTATGGGCACTGATGTGCACTGATAGGCAGTACTGATTGGCACTGATAGGTGGCACTGATGGGCACTGATAAGCGGCACTGATGGGTGCTGATAGGTGGCACCGATAAGCAGCACAGATGAGCACTGATAAGTGGCACTGATGGGCAGCCTTTATGGGCACTGATAGGTGGCACTGATGAGCAGCCTTTATGGGCACTGATAGGTGGCACCGATAAGCACTGATGGGCAGCTTTTATGGGCACTGATAGGTGGCACTGATGGGCAGCCTTTATGGGCACTGATAGGTGGCACCGATAAGCACTGATGGGCAGCCTTTATGGGCACTGATAGGTGGCACTGATGGGCAGCCTTTATGGGCACTGATAGGTGGCACCGATAAGCACTGATGGGCAGCCTTTATGGGCACTGATGAGCACTGATAGGTTGCACTGATGGGCAGCCTTTATGAGCACTAATAGGTGGCACCGATAAGTACTGATGGGCAGCCTTTATGGGCACTGATGAGCACTGATAGGTGGCACTGATTGGCAATGATACGTGGCACCGATGAGCACTGATAGGTAACACCGATAAGCAGCACTGATTGGCACTGATAGGTGGCACTGATGGACATCACTAATTAACAAGTAGAGAAGAGATGACCAGGACTGGAGGACAGAGTATTACTGAGAGTGACAAAGTGTGAGAGTGACCCTCCGACATGCCACAATTGGCATCTCATTTCTTTTTGGGGGGGGGGGGGGGTGCCAGGTCTCTGCCTGTTTTCACCCGATGTCCGTCGGCGATGAGTGAAAGAACGGCGAGCCGCGATGAGTGAAAGAACGGCGAGCCGCGATGAGTGAAAGAACGGCGAGCCGCGATGAGTGAAAGAACGGCGAGCCGCGATGAGTGAAAGAACGGCGAGCCCCGATGAGTGAAAGAACGGTGAGCCGCAATGAGTGAAAGAACAGCGAGCCGCAATGAGTGAAAGAACGGCGAGCCACGATGAGTGAAAGAACGGTGAGCCGCGATGAGTGAAAAAAGAACGGTGAGCAACGATGAGTGAAAGAACGGCGAGCCACGATGAGTGAAAGAACGGTGAGCCGCAATGAGTGAAAGAACAGCGAGCCGCAATGAGTGAAAGAACGGTGAGCCGCGATGAGTGAAAAAAGAACGGTGAGCAACGATGAGTGAAAGAACGGCGAGCCACGATGAGTGAAAGAACGGTGAGCCGCAATGAGTGAAAGAACAGCGAGCCGCAATGAGTGAAAGAACGGTGAGCCGCGATGAGTGAAAAAAGAACGGTGAGCAACGATGAGTGAAAGAACGGCGAGC
>BLSH010310142.1:941033-953541 GCA_018402905.1 Glandirana rugosa
TTGTACTGCAATATAACTCCTTACCTCTACCTGGAGAGTATACCACATGTCATAGAGGAGGAGTAAACAACTCTTACAAAGCAATATAACTCCTTCCTTTGTGTCTGAGAGTCTTTTACTTCGTATATGACATTTACGAAAAAGACGTAAAACTTAAACAAATGGACTTGACCATAGGTCTCTTCTAAGGAGGAGGAATTAAAGGTGGTTTGAAGGTAAGAGGAAGCATCTGACAACTAGTAGTAAGTGTTTACCGAAAGGAAGAAGGAGAAAGTGGAGTCGGAAATATAGCCAAACCAGGAGGAATCTTCTCTGGATACCAGTTCAGGTAAACAAATTCAAAATGCAGAAAAAGCATTTACAGTATATGCTTCATTTTCTGAGAGTCTGTGTTTCCTTCCTCAATATAACGAAACATTCTCAACAAATGAGGAGGAGATACTGTACACCATATGAGAGGTCCATCTCCATTCCTCAATATAACGTCATGTTCCCAACAAATGAGGAGGGGATACAGTACACCATATGAAAGGTCCATCTCCATTCCTCAATATAATGTCATGTTCCCAACAAATGAGGAGGAGATACTGTACACCATATGAAAGGTCCATCTCCATTCCTCAATATAACGTCATGTTCCCAACAAATGAGGAGGAGATACTGTACACCATATGAAAGGTCCATCACCATTCCTCAATATAATGTCATGTTCCCAACAAATGAGGAGGAGACACTGTACACCATATGAGAGGACCATCTCCATTCCTCAATATAACGTCATGTTCCCAACAAATGAGGAGATACTGTACACCATATGAAAGGTCCATCTCCATTCCTCAATATAACGTCATGTTCCCAACAAACCTGAAGAGATCTCTAATTCTGTCATAGGTCAATATACTTGAATGTATTTCAATAATAAATTCTTTTTTCCCAGCAGATACACATGGTGCCAGTGAGAAGACACACGCAGTAGAACATCCATTTTTATGTTCAGAGTGCGGGAAATTGTTCACTTCAGAGGCAGATTTTAACAGACATCAAAGACGTCATGGTGAAGTGTGGCCCTATTCATGTACAGAGTGTGGCAAATCTTTCCAAAAGAGATCGCAGTTTACCAGACATACAAGGAATCACACAAACGAGAGGCCCCACTCGTGCTCCAAGTGTTCTCGATGTTTTAAATTGAAGAGTCACCTGATGGCACATCTCAGACTTCACGCAGGCGACACCCCTTTCTCGTGCGCGCATTGCAGAAAAGCTTTTACGACCAGATCGCGGCTTTTTAGGCATCAGATGTATCACATTGGCGTGCGGCCCTATTCGTGTTCGGAGTGCGGGAAGTCTTTCACTGAGAAGTTCATGCTTGTTCATCATATGAGAGTTCACACCGGCGAGAGGCCTTATCCATGCCCGGAGTGCGGTCAACGTTTTAAGGATAAAAGCGTTCTGAAGGGACATCTGAGGGTTCACACTGGAGAGACCCCCTTCCAGTGCCCTGTGTGCGGAAAATGTTTTACGCGGAAAGATATCCTCACCATACACCAAAGGAGCCACTTGGACAAATTACCGTACACGTGCGAAGAGTGCGGGAAAGGTTTTACGTGGAAGAGTACCTTCATCAGTCACCAGAAGACCCACACTGGCGAGCAGCCTTTTTGCTGCCCGGAATGCGACAAACGGTTCAGCCAAAGATCTTCTCTTTCACAGCATCTGAAGCTTCACTCAGATGAAGGTTCGTTGGCGTGTGCAGAGTGCGGGAAATCATTTGAAACGAAATATGAACTTGGCATACATCGGAGAGGTCACACGGGCCAGGAGATCTTTTCATGTTCGGAGTGCAACAGATGTTTTTTGCAGAAGGGACACCTTCTTATCCACCAGAGGAGTCACACGGGCGAACGACCTTATACTTGTGCGGAGTGCGGCAAATCTTTTTCACGGAAAGGAAACCTCCTAACGCACCAGAGGATCCACACTGGCGAGCGCCCTTTTTCCTGCTCGGAGTGCGGGAAGAGTTTCCCTCAAAAAGGATATCTGATTCAACACCAGAAAAGTCACGAGGGCGATCGCCCTTTCTCCTGCCTGGAGTGCGTGAAGTACTTCAAAACCAAATCCGAACTCCTCCTGCACCAGAGAGGCCACAAAGGCGAGAAAGTCTTCTCCTGCCTGGAGTGCGAGAGGTCTTTCCTGAAGAAGTGGCAACTTGTTGAACACCAGCGGGTTCACACCGGCGAAAAGCCTTTTTCCTGTTCAGAGTGCGGGAGACATTTCTCGCACAAGGCGAGCCTCAAAACTCATCAGAAGCTTCACACCGGCGAGAAGCCATTTTCCTGTTCGGAGTGCGGAAAAAGTTTCCTACAGAAAGGACATTTAACAAAACATTATAAAACCCACTCCCATTCGTGCCAGCCGAAAAATGTTTCTTAGCTTTTTGTTATAGGATGGGTTATTCTCTAAAGCTTAAAGGCTTGTTCTTCAAAAACTGATTTTTGGACTTTTCAAGAGTTCATAATCTCCAAGGCATTCAATGAGAACTGTAATGTTACTGCTGGGCAAATTGGTCCTCCAATATTCATGATTACATTTCTAATTTTCAGATTTAAAAGCTGAGGAATATGTGTAGTATTACCACTGTAAGAGTCCAAGGTTTGACCACACGTAAGGTTCCAAGCTAGGTCTTCTGTTCTTTATCTCTCAGAAATTTCCATGAAATAATAAAATAATTACAATTAGCACAGCTCTAACGTTGCATGTAGAATGACGGGAGAGAAGACCACCATTTCCAAAGAACCTTCCAATTTCTAAGAGATTGGGGGGTTGGTGTGTAAGGGCATACCAAAACTTGATGGGGTTCAGAGGCTTCAATTATACTTGCCGAAGCCATAGATAGTCCTGTAGGACAAGACCTACCTTTCACAGTCCTGTTCAGTCCTTTGGTGACCAAGCCTTAGTGGAAAATCTTGGCAAGGCCTACCTTTGACAGTCCTGTTCAGTCCTTTTGGCTACCAAGACCTTCCTTTTGACAAACCTGTTCAGTCCTTTGGCAAGCAAGCCCTGGTGGAAAATCTTGCCAAAATTTATTTTTAATGGCCTAGCTCAGACATTGGATACTAAGCCCTAGTAGAAGATCTTGGCAAGGTTTGACCACACGTAAGGTTCCAAGCTAGGTCTTCTGTTCTTTGTTTATCTCTCAGGAATTTCCATGAAATAAAAGAATTACAATTAGCACAGCTCGAACGCTGCATGTAGAATGACGGGAGAGAAGGTCACCAGTTCCAAAGAATCTTCCAATTTCTAAGAGATGGGGGGGGGGGGTGGAAGGGCATACCAGAGCTCGATGGGGTTCAGAGGCCTCAATTATACTTCCCGAGGGCATAGATAGTCCTGTAGGCCAAGACCTACCTTTGACAATCCTATTCAGTCCTTTGGCTACCAAGACCTTCATTTGACGATCATGTTCAGTCCTTTGGCGACCAAGCCTTGGTGGAAAATCTTGCCAAGACCTACCTTTTACAGTCCTGTTCAGTCCTTTAGCTACAAAGACCTTCCTTTGACAACCCTGTTCAGTCCTTTGGCGAGCAAGCCCTGGTGGAAAGTCTTGGCAAAACTTTCTTTTTAATGGCCCAGCTCAGTCCATTGGATACTAAGCTCCAGTAGAAGATCTTGGCAAGGTTTGACCACATGTAAGGTTCCAAGCTAGGTCTTCTGTTCTTTATCTCTCAGAAATTTCCATGAAATAATAAAATAATTACAATTGGCACAGCTCGAACACTGCATGTAGAATGACGGAAGAGAAGACCACCATTTCCAAAGAATCTTCCAATTTCTAAGAGATGGGTGTGGTGTGTAAGGGCATACCAAAGTTTGTTGGGGTTCAGAGGCTTCAGTTATACTTGCCAAAGGCATAGATAGTCCTGTAGGAAAAAACCTACCTTTGGCAATCCTGTTCAGTCCTTTGGTGACCAATCCTTGGTGGAAAATCTTGGCAAGGCCTACTTTTGACAGTCCTGTTCAGTCCTTTTGGCTACCAAGACCTTCCTTTGATAAACCTGTTCAGTCTTTTGGCAAGCAAGCCCTGGCGGAAAGTCTTGGCAAATCTTTCTTTTTGATGGCCCAGCTCAGTCCATTGGATACTAAGCCCTAGTAGAAGATCTTGGCAAGGTTTGACCACACGTAAGGTTCCAAGCTAGGTCTTCTGTTTGTTTATCTTTTAGGAATTTCCATGAAATAATAAAAGAATTACAATTAGCATAGCTCGAATGCTGCATGTAGAATGACGGGAGAGAAGGTCACCAGTTCCAAAGAATCTTCCAATTTCTAAGAGATGGGGGGGGTATGGTGTGGAAGGGCATACTAAAGCTCAATGGGGTTCAGAGGCCTCAATTATCCTTCCCGAGGGCATAGATAGTCCTGTAGGGCAAGACCTACCTTTGACAATCCTGTTCAGTTCTTTGACTACCAAGACCTTCATTTGACAATCATGTTCAGTCCTTTGGTGACCAAGCCTTGTTGGAAAATTTTGTAAAGACCTACCTTTTACAGTCCTGTTTAGTCTTTTGGCTACAAAGACCTTCCTTTGACAACCCTGTTCAGTCCTTTGGCAAGCAAGCCCTGGTGGAAAGTCTTGGCAAAACTTTCTTTTTAATGGCACTGTTCAGTCTTTTGGCAGCCAAGCCCTGGTAGAAAGTCTTGGTAAGATCTGCCTTTGACAGTCCCGTTCAGTCCTTTGGCTACCAAGACCTTCCTTTGACAAACCTGTTCAGTCCTTTTGCGGGCAAGCCCTGGTGGAAAGTCTTGGCAAAACTTTATTTTTAATGGCCCAGCTAAGTCCATTGGATACTGAGCCCTAGTAGAAGATCTTGGCAAGTCCTTTGATTGTGTTGATGAACATGCTGAAGCTTGATGGGGTTCAGAGGCTTCAATTTTACTTTCCTAAGGCATAAACAGTCCTGCAGGGCCAAAGAATAAGCTACAAAGCCCTGGTAGAAAATCTAGGCAAGATCTACCTTTTGACAGTTCTGTTTTCGTCCTTTGGCTACCATACCCCTGTGGGAAATCTTGGCAAGACCTTCTTTTATTGGCTCAGTTCAGTCCTTTGGCTACTAAGCCCTAGTAGAAAATCTTGGCAAGTGTTACCTTTGATGGTGTTGAAGAACCTACCAAAGCTTCATGGGGTTCAGAGGCTTCAATTTTACCTGCTGAAGGCATAGACAGTCCTGCAGGGCCAGAGTAAGCTATAAAGTTCTAATAGAAAATCTTGGCAAGATCTAACTTTGACAGTTCTGTTCAGTTCTTTGTCTACTAAGCCCTGGTGGAAAATTTTGGCAAGACCCAAGGAAGGACATACCAAAGCTTCATGGGATTCAGAGGCTTCGGCTTTATTTGCCAAAGGCATAGACAGTCCTGTAAGGCCAAAGCGCAAGCTATGAAGCCCTGGTATAAAATCTAGGCAAGATCTACCGTTAACAGTTCTGTTCAGTCCTTTGTCTACTAGGCCTAGGTGGAAAATCTTGGGAAGACCACCCTTTTAATGGCCCAGATGAGTCCTTTGCTCACCAAGCCCTGGTGGAACATCTTGGCAAGACCGACATTTTAATGGCCCAGTTTAGTCCTTTGTCTACTAAGCCCTAGTAGAAAAACTTGGCGAGACCCTCCTTGGATGGTTTGGAAAGACCTACAGAAGCTTGATGGGGTTCAGATGCCTCAACTTTACGTGCCGAAAGCATTGACATTCCTATAGGCTCAAAGAGTAGCTCATTTTAAGCTACAAAGCCCTGGTAGAATATCTTGGCTGAACCTATCTTAGACAGTTCTGTTCAGTCCTTTGGCTAGGCCCTGGTAGAAAATCTTACAAGCCCTAGTTTTTAATGATGCTGTTAAGTCCTTTTGGTTACCAAGCCCCGGTGGAAAGTCTTAGCAAGACCTACCTTTGAATGTTCTGTTCAGTCCTTTGACTACCAAGCCCTGGTGGAACATCTTGGCAAGATCTACCTTTTAATGCTACTGTTCAGTCCTTTGTCTACTAGGCCCCGCTGGAAAATCTTGGAAAGACCAACCTTTGATGGCCCTTTGGCTACACTTTTTTTTGACAAATGAAGGTCTTAAAGTCAAACGGGTCAAGCCTGGCCATTTCGGACTGAGCATAGCATAGGGTTCAGTAGGGGCAAGCATATTCGAGGGGTGGAGAGTTTATCCAGTTCTTTGGCTACTAAACCCTATTGGAAAATATTGGCAAGACCCACCACCTTTGATGTTCTGTCCTGTTCAGCCTTTTGGCTACTCTATTCAGAATCTTAAAAGGAGACCATTTGGATGTGATTCTTCTAGACAGAAGCGCAACTCCGTAGAGATCTGATTTATGTTTTGGAGATATCAGCGGTCAATATAAAGAATCACCAAGTTAGCAAACATTTACAGAGCCGTGGGGAAACAATGAGTGCCCTGAGTAGAACCTACCTTCTAGATCTTTTGGTAGCCCTGCTCAGCCCATTAGCTGCTGATTTTTGATACTCCAAGGTCTTAACGTGAACCTGTTTCAAACTTAATATATAGGGAAAAAAAGTAGAGTCGAGGTCTCCTATGTTAAAACCACATGTCAAAACTATGAATAGATCTACAGATTTAGCAAGCTGGTGTAATTGTCAAATCTCCATTTGAGCCAACTCTGGCCCCCTGAGGTCAAATGTGGAATATTGCTTCCACAATCACTTTCCATTTTGCCAAGTTGATGGTTCTGCATTACATCATAGCAGTCTGCCACTACCTGGTTGCCATCTATGCACCATGTTCTTCTACCTCCCTTTCTCTTCCTTGCTTCCTTCCATAATTTTATTTTTATTTTATGTATTTCAGGTACTTATATAGCGCCGTCAATTTACGCAGCTCTTTACATATACATTGTACATTCACATCAGTCCCTACCCTCAAGGAGCTTACAATCTAAGGTCCCTAACTCACATTCATACATATACTAGGGCCAATGTAGACAGGATCTAATTTACCTACCAGCATGTCTTTGGAGTGTGGGAGGAAACCGGAGTACCCGGAGGAAACCCACGCAGGCACAGGGAGAACATGCATACTCCAGGCAGGTAGTGTCGTGATCGGGATTCGAACCAGCGACCCTTTTACTGCTAGGCGAAAGTGCTACCCACTACACCACTGTGCTGCCCATATCTTGCCTAGCTCCTCTCCAGCTGAGCTTCTTGGGATATGGCCCAAAGAAATGGCATTTTCTTACTAATCTTGCTTTCAATAGATGTGGTTTTGCTTCATTTTCCTTTGACTCTTTGGAGTCTTTTTTTTTTTTAGAGCCACTGAGAAAGAAAACCTTTTGTGCCATACCGGAGGATGGAGCAGACTTGTGTTTGTAGAAGTCTTTTCTTTGTGCTTGTTCCTCATAAGCTCTTCATGTCTCCTGAAACTTTGGTCATGGCGATTCCAACTATGACGTCAGCATCTACTGAAGTTAAAGATCAACTGACCAACCACCCCCTTGGTCATTCCCCTTCTGTGGTCAGGCCTACACTAGCCAAAGTCAACTAACCAACCACCTCATGGTTGTCCCCTTCTGTGGTCAGTCCTACACTAGCTAAAGATGAAATCAAAATCAACTGCTCAACCACCCCATGGTCATTCCCCATCTGTAGTCGGTTCTACACTAGCTAAAGGAGTCAAACTCAACTGACCAACCACCCCATGGTTGTCCCCTTCTGTGGTCAGTTCTACACTAGCTAAAGAAGAAGTCAAACTCAACTGACCCACCACCCCATGGTCATTCCCCTTCTGTGGTCAGTTCTACACTAGCTAAAGTCAACTGACCAACCACCTCATGGTTGTCCCCCTTCTGTGGCCAGTCCTACACTAGCTAACCCCCCCAAATGGTTGTCCCCTTCTGTGGCCAGTCCTACACTAGCTAAAGATGAAGTCAAAGATCAACTGCCAAACCACCCAATGCTCGTTCCCCTTCTGTGGTCAGTTCTACACTAGCTAAAGAAGAAGTCAAACTCAACTGACCAATCACCCCATGGTTGTCCCCTTCTGTGGTCAGTCCTACACTAGCTAAATAAGAAGTCAAAGTCAACTGACCAACCACCCCATGGTCATTCCCTTTCTGTGGTCAGTTCAACACTAGCTAAAGATGAAGATTTTGGCAATGTGAGATCTAGTGCTCAGTTTGACCCATAATTGGACTTTAGGGAATTGAGCCCCCAGTCTCTTGAGATAAAGTGGACCCTCCGTCTGTAATGTTTGGTCACCAGCTGACTAGACAGATGCCATCTATACCAGAAAAATTGGACTATAGGTTATACTGATTTATTGTGATAATATATGTTTTTTTCCCCTATCGGCAAGATTGTGATTCTGAAAAAGGTTGATTGCACTGTCGACTTTACAATCATCATTAGTGGATATAAATCAAGTGGTTTCTAGAGTGGCATAGGGCTATTTGTAACACATTGTAGTTACAGGCAGCAGGCTTCTAGAATGTAACTCTTTATATTGTATGAAAATTCTTAGTTCAACGAGCTAAGCAATAAAGAGAATTCAATGTCGTGTGTTACTTTCTTTGTGTTTATATACTATATGAGATAGTTGAAGAGGCACCAGCATGCAGAAGTCTATGGAGGATGTAGATCTGGTGCAGTGGTCAGAAGATCTAGGTTCTCAGGATAATTTGATGTACCCATCCAACACCATAAAGGCATGTTCCTTTGTTGCTATTGGTTGACATATCTATGGAACAGACCATGAGGTACCATCCCATTGTTGATAGGAAGTGCCAACCCAATAGTTGGGGTGATGGTATCATTTTTGAGCTTATACAGGAACTGAACTTTGGAAGCTGTGCCCAAAATTGGGCAGACCAAGGAATAGTCACCAGTATTGACTGTGGTCTCCAAGCAGCTGCTTCTTTCCTAACTATTGACTTACCATGCCCTGTTCTGCATGGCATCTCTGGGTAGAGGTGGCCCTATTGGTAGAAGAGCACCAACAGTAGGGCACAATTCCTTCCACTCCCACTATTCAATGATAGGGCATTGTTCCTCCCACTGACACCAATGATGGGACACTATTCCTCCCACTGACACCAATGATGGGGCACTATTCCTCCCACTGACACCAATGATGAGGAACTATTCCTCCCACTGACACCAATGATGAGGAACTATTCCTCCCACTGACACCAATGATGGGAAACTATTCCTCCCACTGACACCAATGATGGGAAACTATTTCTCCCACGGACACCAATGATGGGGCACTATTCCTCCCACGGACACCAATGATGGGGCACTATTCCTCCCTCTGATACCAATGACGGGGCACTATTCCTCCCACTGATACCAATGATGGGGCACTGTTCCTCCCACTGACACCAATGATGGGGCACTATTCCTCCCACTGACACCAATGATGGGGCACTATTCCTCCCCACTGACACCAATGATGGGACACTATTTGTCCCACTGATACCAATGATGGGGCACTGTTCCTCCCACTGACACCAATGATGGGGCACTATTCCTCCCACTGATACCAATGATGGGGCACTGTTCCTCCTACTGACACCAATGATGGGGCACTATTCCTCCTACTGACCCCAATGATGGGACACTATTCCTCCCACTGATACCAATGATGGGGCACTATTCCTCCCACTGATACCAATGATGGGGCACTATTCCTTCCATTGACACCAATAATGGTGCACTTACTGAGGGTCTCTATGTATACAACGTTTCCTGAACACATTTGTAAACATAGAGACCCTGAGTAAGTGACAGCTATCATATAACTCCAGGGAGTGTAGAGGGGGCAATGCATCATCAGTCCCCAAAAGGCTCTACTGCCACCATCTCCTATGGGTGGTAACTTACCTCCTCCACAAGCTGATTCTGGAAAAGCTTAATCTTGTGTTCAGTGTTTCTGCTTGTTTTATTTGGTGTAGAATCAATAGAATGGAATCAGTCCACCAAATAATATTTTATTGATTGTGAAGAGTCTTCTATCTCCTATTGGTGAGATTTCTTAGCTGAGTTCCTAGGTCTGCTGTCCCCATTATGAGGGGTTCCCACCATCCCTACTGTCCCCATTATGAGGGGTTCCCACTATACCTGCTCTCCATTATGAGGGGCTCCCACTATCCCTGCTGTGACAACTATGAGGGGTTCCCACCATCCCTGCTTTCTTCATTATGGGGGGTTCCCACCATCCCTGCTTTCTTCATTATGGGGGTTTCCCACCATCCCTGCTTTCTCCATTATGGGGGGTTCCCACCATCCCTGCTTTCTCTATTATGAGGGGTTCTCACCATCCCTGCTGTCCCCATTATGAGGGGTTCTCACCATCTCTGCTGTCCCCATTATGAGGGGTTCCCACCATCTCTGCTTTCTCCATTATGAGGGTTTCCCACCATCACTGCCGTCCTCATTATGAGGGGTTTCCATCATCCCTGACGTCCCCATTATGAGGGGTTCCCACCATCCCTGCTCTATTATGAGGGGTTCCCGCCATCCCCGCTCTATTATAAGGAGTTCCCACCATTCCTGCTGTCCCCATTATGAGGAGTTCCCACCACCCCTGCTCTATTATGAGGGGTTCCCACCATCCCTGCTGTCCCCTTTATGAGGGGTTCCCACCATCCCTGCTGTCCCCATTATGAGGAGTTCCCACCATCACTGCTGTGCCCATTATGAGGGCTTTTCAACATCCCTGCTGTCCCCATTATGAGGGGTTCCCACCATTCCTGCTGTCCCGATTATGAGGGGTTCCCACCATCTCTGCTGTCCCCGATAGGGGTTCCCACCATCCCTGCTGTCTCCGATATGAGGGATTCCCACCATCCCTGCTGTCTCCATTATGAGGGGTTCCCACCATCCCTGCGGTGTCCCCATTATGAGGGGTTCCCACCATCCCTGCTATCTCCATTAATAGGGGTTCCCACCATCCCTGATGTCCCCATTATGAGGGGTTCCCACCATCCCTGAAAATTTTGAGCCTAAAGGTCATGTGTGTATACAGTATATATATATAATCATTCTAGAGACATCAAACATAAAATAGCCTCAACACGTGTGTCCTGGGTATGACCAGGTAAGTGTTCCCCAGTGTTCAGTTACAAGTGCTTCTTCTGATGTTCGGTCAAATGTACTTTCCTCTTATACGTTTTCCCACACACGGAACATGAAAACGGACGCTCTTCCGTGTGAATAGTCTGGTGTTCCCGGAGGTGAGCCTTCTGTGAGAAACACTTCCCACACCTTGAACATGAGTACGGCTTCTCATCCGTGTGAGACCTTTGATGAGCAATTAAAACCTCTTTCCGCACAAAGCTTTTCCCGCACTCTGAGCAAGCATGCGGACGCACCCCGGTGTGAAGGACCTTATGCCTGGCGAGACTCGCCTTCCATATGAAACTTTTCCCGCACTCGGAACACATATAAGGACGCTCGCCCGTATGATGCCTCTGGTGCGCCAGGAGATACTGCTTCTCACTGAAATCTTTCCCGCACTCTGCACATTGGAACCGCTTATTCCCAATGTGTAGTCTCATATGGAGGGTGAGGCCTCGATTTTGTGAAAAACATTTCCCGCACTCAGAACAGGAATAAGGCTTTTCTTTGGTGTGAGTTACTTTATGTCTATAAAGCTTCTTCTTTTTCTGGAACAGTTTCCCACACTCCGGGCAGGAAAAAGGACCCTTGTCCATGTGATATACATCGAGAGGAGGTACAGATGTCATACATTCAGAAAAATTCATATCTCTCGTATCGGTAACAGAGAATTCCTCGGGATCAGGCAGATCTTTGGATTGATCTTCACTATGAAATATTGGGACGATATCTTCAGAAATTGAATACGATTTATCAAAACCTTCTGCAGAATCGGAGGAACCTCTTCTATGGTGCCCACTGCAACGTGAGGGTTTACCAACAGGGTCCTGTCCTCGAGAATATAGCTCTTCCCCATGATCTTCTGCCTTACTGTCTGACGATGATTGACGATGTCCCACCAATGTAATCAGCAGATGGTTGTTATCTGATGGAAAGTCAATTCTTTAAAATTATTTTATCCATTGTATGTAAAAATTATATGTATTGGTCTAGTAATCAGTTGTATCTCCTTCCTCAAATGTTCCCAACAAATGAGGAGGAGATACTGGACACCATATGAAAGGTCCATCTCCTCCTCATTTGTTGGGAACATGACGTCATATTGAGGAATGGAGATGGACCTTTCATATGGTGTACAGTATCTCCTCCTCATTTGTTGGGAACATGACCTCATATTGAGGAATGGAGATGGACCTTTCATATGGTGTACAGTATCTCCTCCTCATTTGTTGGGAACATGACGTTATATTGAGGAATGGAGATGGACCTTCCATATGGTGTACAGTATCTCCTCCTCATTTGTTGGGAACATGACATTATATTGAGGAATGGAGATGGACCTTCCATATGGTGTACAGTATCTCCTCCTCATCTGTTAGGAACATGAC
>BLSH010310142.1:953572-971253 GCA_018402905.1 Glandirana rugosa
CTATGACATGTGGTATACTTTCCAGGTAGAGGTAATCATATGGTGTACAGTATCTCCTCCTCATTTGTTTTGAACATGACGTTATATTGAGGAATGGAGATGGACCTTTCATATGGTGTACAGTATCTCCTCCTCATTTTTTGGGAACATGACGTTATATTGAGGAATGGAGATGGGCCTTCCATATGGTGTACAGTATCTCCTCCTCATTTGTTGGGAACATGACGTTATATTGAGGAATGGAGATGGACCTTTCATATGGTATACAGTATCTCCTCCTCATTTGTTGGGAACATGACATTATATTGAGGAATGGAGATGGACCTTTCATATGGTGTACAGTATCTCCTCCTCATTTGTTGGGAAAATGACGTTATATTGAGGAATGGAGATGGACCTTTCATATTGTGTACAGTATCTCCTCCTCATTTGTTGGGAACATGACGTTATATTGAGGAATGGAGATGGACCTTCCATATGGTGTACAGTATCTCCTCCTCATTTGTTGGGAACATGACGTTATATTGAGGAATGGAGATGGACCTTTCATATGGTATACAGTATCTCCTCCTCATTTGTTGGGAACATGACATTATATTAAGGAATGGAGATGGACCTTTCATATGGTGTACAGTATCTCCTCATTTGTTGGGAACATGACATTATATTGAAGAATGGAGATGGACCTTTCATATGGTGTACAGTATCTCCTCATTTTTTGGGAACAGGACATTACAATAGGGAGAGTTATACAACTGATCACTAGACCTTTTTCTGCATTTATTACTCACCTGAGCTGATATCTAGAGAAGTTTCCTCCTCTTTTATTGCTGCCAACATCTCAACCTTCTGCATAGACTGCTGATCAATCCTTGCAGGTTCCTCCTCTTCCTCAACTTTTATATCCAAATCGTCTTCCCACTAAAGCAAAACAAATGATTAAACGAAAATAGGGAGTACTAATAAAAAAATACTACATATAATGAAACAAGGTCACACCTGGAGAATTGTGAGTCCTAGATCCTCGTCTACCTGATGATGGTGAGGGATGGGGTGACCTTCCTGTGTGGAATCCCGGGAATACAGAGGACGGGGACATCTCTCTGGTGGGTTCCCATTATTGGATCCATCTGTAGGAAACACAACACTGACTGAATACATTGTTTCTATGTGTTTATCAGATGATGGGGGGTCTAGGTGGACCCTCCGTACTGCTCTCTCCTTTACAATAAAGTCTCCTCTTACCCGGTGATGTGAGGGGCGGCTGATTCTCCTTCATGACGTCCTTGTAGAGGTCCTTGTGTCCTTCTAAATACTCGCACTCCTTCATGGAAAAATAGACAGTGACACCCTGACACCTTATAGGAACCTGACACACACAATGATACAGTCACCATCCAGACACATCCCTTGTCTGTTACTGGATAATGTCCCAGAATTCCCAGCACCGCTCACCTCTCCTGTCAGCAGCTCCATCATCTTCTTGATGACTTCTAGAATCTTCTGCATGTTGTGTCTCACAGGTTTTAGGGAGTCACACGGAGGCACTGTGATGGTGATGTGATCTCCTGACTTCAGTGGACAAAATCTCTGTATTAGAGAACCAATAGGAATATGATGTTAGAATCCCAGGATGCTCCTCACCTCTCCGGTCAGGTCTGTGTTTTATTAATAGAGATAAGAGTGATGTCATGTGACCTCCCAGAATCCTCCTCACCTCTCCGGTCAGCAGATAGATGATCTCCAGGGAGAGGTTTAAGACCTTCTCAGCCATGTGACTCCCATCGCTGTCCATCATTGAGTTGGTCATGTCATCTATCTTCTCTGCAGATGGAAAATAAAATTAGATTTCTCTGGACTCTATTGGACACATGATGATTATGATTAGAAAGTCGATCACAATAGTCCTAAAAAAAATAGATCTGTGTTGATTTGAAAAGAAAACGCTTCCACTCCACGTTGGTGTCACCAGTAAAGGTCCCATCTGTCGTTCGGAAGCTGCAACTGATTATACAAGACATGTATTGATCTATAGAGAGAAAAGAAGCCAACGGCCAATGGTACACCAGTGTACCCTATGCTGCCCTGTCTCTCCAATGTGTCCCCGTGCACCCCCTTGTCTCCAAGTGTGCCCCTGTGTTTACAAGTGGGCCCTATGCGCCCTTGTCTCCCGAGTGCATCCTTGGGCACATCCTTGTGTCCAAGTGCGCCCTATGCTCCCCTGCATGTCCAGTGTGTCCCTGTGCACCCCCTTGTCTCCAAATGTGGCCCTGTGTCTCCAAATGCACCCTGTAGACCCCAATGTCTCCAAGTGTGCCCTATGCGCCCTTGTCTCTCCAATGTGTCCCCGTGCACCCCCTTGTCTCCAAGTCCTGCAGCTCCCCATATCTCCAAGTGTGCCCTATGCTCCCCTGTGTCTCCAATGTGTGCCCTATGGTCCCGTGTGTCCCCGTGAACCCCCTTGTCTCCAATTGTGCCCTGTAGACCTCAATATCTCCAAGTGCGCCTCCATGTCTCCTAGTGTGCCCCATGCACCCTTGTCTCTCAAAGTGTGGCCCTGTAACTCCAAGTGTGCCCTGAAGAGCCCCATGTCTCCAAGTGTGCCCTATGTGCCTCTGTGACTCCAGTGTGTCCCTATGCACCCCCTTCTCTCCAAGTGTGCCCTTTTCCCTGGCATTTCTCCAGTGTGTCCCTGTGCACCCCCTTGTCTGTAAGTGTGGCCCTGCGTCTCCAAGTGTGTCCCATGCTCCTGTGTCTCTAGTGTGTACCTGTGCACCCCCATGTTTCCAAATGTGCCCTGTATACCCCCATCTCTCCAAGTGTGCCTTATGTGCTCCTGTGTCTCCAGTGTGTCCCTGTGCACCCCTTGTCTCCAAGTTGCCCTTGTGTCTCGAAGTGTTCTGTGTAGACCCCCATGTCTCCAAGTGTGCCTTATACGCCCTTGTGTCTTCAGTGTGTTCCCGTGCACCCTCTTGTTTCCAAGTGTGTCCTGTAGACCACCATGTCTCCAATTGTGCCCCTGTGTCTCTCTGTGCACCCTCTTGACTCCAGGTGTGCCCCTGTGACTTCAAGTGTGTCCTGTGCACTACTGTGTCCAAGGGGCATTTTTATGCACCCCCTTACCCCCACGTGTGCTCCGTTGTCTCTTCTGGGTGTCCCCGTGCACCCTCATGTTTCCAAATGTGTCTCCCAATGTGCCCCATAGACCCTCATGTCTCCATGTGCACCTCTGTTTCCAAGTGTGCCCTATGGGCCCTTGTGTCTCCTTGTGTCTCCAAGTGTGCCTTTTGCTCCCCTGTGTTTTCAGGGCATACCCATGCACCCCCCTATCTCCAAGTGTGCTCCTGTGTCTCCAAGCATGCCATATACACCTCTGCATCTTCAGTGCATCCCTGTTCACCCCCTCATCTCCAAAATGTGTCCCTGTGACTCTGTGTCCTGTGCATCCCAGTGTTTCCTGCCCCCCCTCATGTTAACAAGTGTGTCTTTTTTTGTCTCCAAGCGTGCCCTGTGCACCCCTATGTCTTCTGTACACTCAATGTGTTTTCAAATGTACCCCCCACTGTATCCAAGGGTAGGGTGACCAGACGTCCCCGGACTGAGGACACTGTCCCCAGACCAAGTCTGTCCCCAGTTTTGTCCCCGGTTTGGATATGGACAGGGGGCCTGGGTAATTCCAGTCAGTGCAGAATTAAAAACAAAATTCTGAATTACACACCCCCGCTCCTACAAGCTTAGGGGTTGTATTTTTTTCCATTATCTGTGCCCCTTTTGTGCTGTGCAGGATCATGTATATATACGTGATCCTGCATTTATGGGTTTTGGAGCCGATCAGCGGTACCCACCGGTCTTTCTGTATACAGGCAGAACGGCGGTCTGCCTATTAAACAAAGCAGATCGCCGTCCTGTCAGTATGGAAGACATTGATCCTGTGTTCCTGCAAAGCAGGGGCAGGGATCTATGCCTCCTCTTAGTAAAAGCACCTCGCTCACAGTGAGAAAACACTGGTTAGGCACACATTTTATCCTTTGATTGCCCTAGATGTTAACCCCTTCCCAGCCAGTGTCATTAGTATAGAGACAGTGCATATTTTTAGCACTGTATTGGTGTCACTGATTCCCACAAAGTCTCAAAAGGGTCACTTTGTGTGCGATTTGTCCGCCGCAATATCGCAGTCCCACTCTAAGTCCCTGATTGCCACAATTACTAGTAAAAAAAAAAAAATATGTCCCCCGATTTCATTTGAAAAATCTGGTCACCTTATTCAAGGGTGCCCCTGTGTTTCCAAGTGTGGTCTGTGCACCCCTATATTTTCAGAGTCTCCAGTGCACCGACATGTCCCCAAGTGTACGTTGTGCACCCCTCTGTCTCTGGTGCACCTAGGGTGCCACCTCATCCCTTTAAACCCAAACCCATATGAATTACACAGGTTGTTGTTCTGAGGCTAATTTAGTGCAGATGAGGCACCAAGTGAATTTAATTACCACCTTAATCAGCCACAGAACAACCTGTGTAATTAGTATGTGTTCGGGTTTAAAGGGATGAGGTGGCAAACCTACGTGCACCTAGGGTTGCCACATCATCCCTTTAATCCAGGACACATATTAATTACACAGGTTCTGTGGCTGATTAAGGTGGTAATTAAACTCACATGGTGCCTTATTTGCATTAAATTAGCCTCAGAACAACCTGTGTAATTCATATGTGTCCTGGATTGAAGGGATGATGTGGCAACCCTATGTGCACCCCAGTGGTTTAAGTGTAACCCAGTGCTACCAATGTCATGCCTTGTGCACCCCTGTGTCCTCACTGCACCCCAGTGTTTCCAGCTCCAAAGGGTGCCCTGTAGGGTTGCCACATCATCCCTTTAATCCAGGACACATATGAATCTCCTCCATGACACTGCTGTCCCCGCACAGCCTCCGGTACGCTCATGCAAACGCCCTCAGTCCACGACAATAAATATCTGAAATTGATGATCCGTTGCAAATTGCAGATATTTAGTGTCGTGGACTGAGGGTGTTTGCATGAGCGTACCGGAGGCTGTGCGGGGACAGCAGTGTCATGGAGGTGCACAGGGGTGCTGCAGAAACACAGGGGTGTGCTGGAAGCACTGAGGTCCACAGGGCACTAGGGTTGCCAGGACACATATCAATTACACAGGTTCTGTGGCTGATTAAGGTGGTAATTAAACTCACTTGGTGCCTTGTCTGCATTAAATTAGCCCCGTAACCTGTGTAATTCATATGTGTCCTAGATTAAAGGGATGAGGTGGCAACCCTAGTTGCAATTCACGACCCAGAGAAGACACTTCTCCGATCGATGTTTTGGATGAAACTCTGGCAGCAATTTCCATTCTGTGGGATCATCAAAAAAAAGAAAATGCCAATCCTGGGAAATTATTATAAATAGCGTAGTAATATATTAATGTATAACTGCTCCAACTTATTACCTCCTCTGCTGCCAGTTCCAGCAATGGCTCCTCTCTACTTCCTCCCGACTCACCTCTGACCCGGAACTTCCTGTCTGTATGTGACATCACTTCCTGTCTGTGTCTTATGGCCAATACGGCATACGAACTGCAGCTTTATTTTTTTGGGTAATTCTGGCTCTTCGAGTTTTTTTTTTTCACATCCAGATTATATCTTATTAAAAACCACAACCGCTAACAAACAATTTTAATTACAAATATAATTTTCTTTTTAAATTGTAAAAAATGTAAAACTAACATAGGAGCACAAGGAAAACAAGCAAAAACTATTATATATATAAAAAAGCTGCAAGGTTACTGTGTACCCCTTACTCATTCACATGGGGGGTCGAATATCTGGGTGCCCCCTTATTGTAAAAAGGGGTCCCACATTCTGATAAGCCCCCACTACCTGTAGACCCCCCACAACCACTAGGCCAGGGTTGTGGGGAAGAGGCCCTTGTCCTTCATCAACATTGGAATAAGGTGCTTTGAGCGCATGTGGCCTGCTATGGTTTACTATGTACCCCTCACATGGGGTCAATATCTGGGTGCCCCTTTATTGTAAAAAGGGGTCCCACATTCTGATAAGCCCCCACTACCTGTAGACCCCCCACAACCACTGGGGAAGAGGCCATTGTCCATCAACATTGGAATAAGGTGCTTTGAGCGCATGTGGCCTGTTATGGTTTACTATGTACCCCTCACATGGGGGTCAATATCTGGGTGCCTTCTTATTGTAAAAAGGGGTCCCACATTCTGATAAGCCCCCACTACCTGTAGACCCCCCACAACCACCGGGTCAGGGTTGTGGGGAACAGGCCCTTGTCCTTCATCAACATTGGAATAAGGTGCTTTGAGCGCATGTGGCCTGTTATGGTTTACTATGTACCCCTTACATGGTGGTCAATATCTGGGTGCCCCCTTATTGTAAAAAGGGGTCCCACTACCTGTAGACCCCCCACAACCACCAGGCCAGGGTTGTGGGGAAGAGTCCCTTGTCCTTCATCAACATTGGAATAAGGTGCTTTGAGCGCATGTGGCCTGTTATGTTTTACTATGTACCCCTCACATGGGGGTCAATATCTGGGTGCCCCCTTATTGTAAAAAGGGGTCCCACATTCTGATAAGCCCCTGCTACCTGTAGACCTCCCACAACCAGTAGGCCAGGGTTGTGGGGAAGAGGCCCTTGTCCTTCATCAACATTGGAGTAAGGTACTTTAGGGGAATGTGATCTGGTATGACTCGAAAGAGGGGTGGGGGGGGGAACACGCTAGCACCTTTCTCTTTCTTGGCCACCCAGGTTGCATGTTCCCATAAGGGTCTACTATAAAATGTGGGGGAAGGGGGCCCACTCATTTTTTATTTATTTTTTTTGCGTGGGGTTATCCTTAACATGCAACGGTCGTACAATAGTTGTAGATCATCCGACCGTTAGTACGCGCGATTAGAACAGCCGACGTGCGACGGTCATACAACAGAAGTTGGATTAGCAGATTAGAAAACTTTGGTTGTACCAACAAGCTGTTGTACGACCGTTGTATTGTGTGCACAGAGAAGTTGGTCCAACAAGTTGTACGTGCAAAACAGGAGTCAGGAACGCCCGGAAGTGTCCATTCGTGTAAAGCTACGTTCCTAATTCACAAATCACATTCACCTGAACTTCCTCGTTATACGCTCGTAACACGTCACCACATTAGGCTTGGTCGTACAATCGCTTAGTGCATGTCAGTACGCGAGACTAAACAGCCGACACACCATTTTGGACGTTCGGTCATACGACCGTCGCACCGTGTGTACGAGGCTTTAGTCAGCATGAAAGACCCAAATGTTTCCAACCTTTAATAAGGGAGGGTACAAAGGTGAAAGTGTACTTTTTAGGGGATGGGAGGTGCAGAGGTGGGGGTGTACTTTTTACAGGATGGGGAGGTATAGAGGTGGGGGTGTACTTTTTATGGGATGGGAAGGTGCACATCATATGTGTTGTGGGACAGCACGGTGCACAAGTAAAGGGATACAGGTTATGGGATTGGGAGATGCATGGGTGAAGGGGTAAGCGAATGGGATGGTGAGCTGTGCAGGGGGGGGTATGCTTTATTGGATGAGGGATGCAGGGGTGAGAGGTGAAGAAACAGAAGTTATGGGATGGGTGGGGTGCAGAGGTGAAGAAATATGTGTTATGGGATGGGGGTGTACAGGTGAAGGGGTTCGTGTTATGGGGTGGGGGTGCACAGGTGGTGAAGCAGGGGTTATGGGATGGGTCAGGTGCAGATGAGAAGGGATATGTGTTATGGGATGGGGGTGTACAGATGAAAGTACTTTTTTCTGGGGTGGGGAGGTGCAGAGGTGGAGGGATACATGTGGGACAGGGCTATGCACAGGTAAAGTGATACACAATATGGGATGGGAAGGTGTGCAGGGGTGTGTGTTATGGGATTGGGGGGGGGGGGTGCAGAGGTGAAGGGATATGTGTTATGGTATGGGGAGGTATATGGGTGAAAGGTCATGTGTTATGAAATGGGGAGGTGCACAGATGAAAGGGTATGTGTTATGAGATGGTAAGGTGTACGGGTGAAGGGGTACGCGTATCGGATAGGGAAGTGTGCAGGTGAGGGGGTAGGGGGATGAGGGGTGCAGAGGCAAAGAAGCATGAGTGATGGGATGGGTGGATGCAGAGGAAAAGAGATATGTGTTACGGGATGGGAAGTGTGGAGGTGAAGAAGCAGGAGTTGTTGTAAGGGGGAAGGGGTGGGTAGGTGCAGAGGTGAAAGGGTATGTGTTGCTGGATGGGGGAGTGCAGAGGTGAAGGTGTAATTTTTATGGGATGGAGAGGTGTATGGGTGAAGGGTCATGTGTTATGAAATGGGGTGGTGTACAGAAAAACGGGGATGTGTTTTTACGAGATTGAGAAGAGCAGAGGTGATGAGGTACAAGTTATGGAATGGAGAGGTGCGTGGATGAAGGGGTGCATGTTATGAAATGGAGAGGTGCGTGGATGAAGGGGTACATGTTATGGGATGGAGAGGTGAATTGATGAAGGGGTACATATTATGGGATGGAGAGGGGCACAGGTGTAGGGTTATGTGTTATGGGATGGGGAAGTGTGCAGGTGTAGGGTTAGATGTTATGGGGTGGAAAGGGTCAAGTGTGAAGGGGTGCTTGTTATGGGATGGAGAGGTGCATGGATGAAGGGTTACGTGTTATGGGATAGAGAGGTGTATGGATGAAGGGGTACGTGTTATGGGATGGAGAGGAACATGGATGAAGGGGTACGTGTTATGGGATAGAGAGGTGTATGGATGAAGGGGTACGTGTTATAGGATGGAGAGGAACATGGATGAAGGGGTACGTGTTATGGGATGGAGAGGTGCATGGATGAAGGGTTACATGTTATGGGATAGAGAGGTGTATGGATGAAGGGGTACATGTTATGGGATGGAGAGGAACATGGATGAACGGTTAAGTGTCATGGAATAAGGAGGTGCATGGGTGAAGGGTTATGTGTTATGGGATAGAGAGGTGTATGGATGAAGGGGTACGTGTTATGGGATAGAGAGGTGCATGGATGAAGGGTTACGTGGTATGGGATAGAGAGGTGTATGGATGAAGTGGTGCATGTTTTGGGATAGAGAGGTGTATGGATGAAGGGGTATGTGTTATGGGATGGAGAGGAGCATGGATGAAGGGGTACGTGTTATGGGATGGAGAGGAGCATGGATGAAGGGGTACGTGTTATGGGATGGAGAGGTGCATGGGTGAAGGGTTATGTGTTATGGGATGGAGAGGAGCATGGATGAAGGGGTACGTGTTATGGGATGGAGAGGTGCATGGATGAAGGGTTACGTGTTATGGGATAGAGAGGTGTATGGATGAAGGGGTACATGTTATGGGATGGAGAGGAACATGGATGAACGGTTAAGTGTCATGGAATAAGGAGGTGCATGGGTGAAGGGTTATGTGTTATGGGATAGAGAGGTGTATGGATGAAGGGTTACGTGGTATGGGATAGAGAGGTGTATGGATGAAGGGGTGCATGTTATGGGATGGAGAGGAACATGGATGAACGGTTAAGTGTCATGGAATAAGGAGGTGCATGGGTGAAGGGTTACGTGTTATGGGATGGAGAGGTGTATGGATGAAGGGGTACATGTTATGGGGTGGAAAGGGTCAAGGGTGAAGGGGTGCTTGTTATGGGATGGAGAGGTGCATGGGTGAAGGGTTACGTGTTATGGGATGGAGAGGTGTATGGATGAAGGGGTACATGTTATGGGATAGAGAGGTGTATGGATGAAGGGGTACGTGTTATGGGATAGAGAGGTGTATGGATGAAGGGGTACGTGTTATGGGATGGAGAGGAGCATGGATGAAGGGGTACGTGTTATGGGATAGAGAGGTGTATGGATGAAGGAGTACATGTTATGGGATGGAGAGGAACATGGATGAACGGTTAAGTGTCATGGGATAAGGAGGTGCATGGGTGAAGGGTTATGTGTTATGGGATGGTGTCAGGAAGGCTGTCAGAATAATAGCTGCAGACAAATCCCTGTTCCCTGAATGCCTGGAAGAAGACACGCGTTAGCGTGTGTTAACGTGCAAACGCATATGCGCATGCACATGGCACATTCCGTGACAGACAAGGGAGGCAAATGGGCTATTTAAGCTGGATCAGTAGCCAGGATCAGTGCTGTCTCATCCTGTTACCTGCATCTGCTATTGAAATACTGACCCGGCTTGTTCCTGTCTATTCCTGTTATCTACCTGCATCGACCACAGCTTGTTCTTTGACCATTCTCCTGCCCCCGCATTTGTACTTGTTCTGTTCGTTCTGTATATGACCCGGCTTGTTTGACTCTGCTTATGTTCCAGTCTCTTTGGAGCTACTAAGTTGCTAGCACCTGTCCATCTGCCACTGGAACATGCTCTACGGCTAAAGTGCCAGCCTGTTCCTGCCCTCAGGAGATCCGCTGCCATCTGCCGTACTACTCTACCAGCAGCAAGCATGTCAACCAACATTCGTGTGACTCTGCACCACCTGTATACTCTACCAGTACATGTTATGGGATGGGGAGGAACATGGATGAAGGGTTACGTGTTATGGGATGGGGAGGAACATGGATGAAGGGTTACTTGTTATGGAATGGGGAGGAACATGGATGAAAGGTTACATGTTATGAGATGGGGAGGAACATGGATGAAAGGTTACATGTTATGAGATGGGGAGGAACATGGATGAAGGGTTACGTGTTATGGGATGGGGAGGTACATGGATGAAGGGGTACGTGTTATGAGATGGGGAGGTACATGGATGAAGGGGTACGTGTTATGGGATGGGGAGGTGCATGGATGAAGGGTTACGTGTTATGGGATGGGGAGGTGCATGGATGAAGGGGTACATGTCATGGGATGGGGAGGTGCATGGATGAAGGGGTACGTGTTATCGGATGGGGAGGCGCATGGATGAAGGGTTACGTGTTATGGGATGGGTAGGTGCATGGATGAAGGGTTACCTGTTATGGGATGGGGAGGTGCATGGATGAAGGGGTACGTGTCATGGGATGGGGAGGTGCATGGATGAAGGGGTACGTGTCATGGGATGGGGAGGTGCATGGATGAAGGGCTAAGTGTCATGGGATGGGGAGGTGCATGGATGAAGGGGTACGTGTTATTGGATGGGAAGTTGCATGGATGAAGGGTTACATGTTATGGGATGGGGAGTTGCATGGATGAAGGGTTACGTGTTATGGGATGGGGAGGAACATGGATGAAGGGTTACGTGTTTTGGGATGGAGAGGTGCATGGATGAAGGGTTATGTATTATGGTACGAGGACTTGCATGGATGAAGGCTTACGTGTTTTGGGATGGAGTGGTGTATGGATGAAGGGGTACATGTTATGGGATGGGGAGGTGCATGGATGAAGGGGTACGTGTTATGGGATGGGGAGGTACATGGATGAAGAGGTACGTGTTATGGGATGGGGAGGTACATGGATGAAGGGCTAAGTGTTATGGGATGGGGAGGTACATGGATGAAGGGCTAAGTGTTATGGGATGGGGAGGTACATGGATGAAGGGGTACGTGTTATGGGATGGGGAGGTACATGGATGAAGAGGTACGTGTTATGGGATGGAGAGGTGCAGAGGTGAAGAGTTACGTCTTATGGGGTGGAGAGGTGCGCAGGTGAAAGGGTACATATTTTCTTTTCTTGTAAAATCAATTATTAAAAGGAAAAAAAAATAAGGTTCAAATCTCCACAACTGAGAACTGGATTTATTGCGTCATCTATGCCAACAGAACAAGCTTTTACTCAAACAACGATTTTATACAGGATTACATAACATCTAGGACTGGTTGGGTAAAGGTGTGCCGGTTACATAACATCCATGTGGCTCCCCCAATCTCATAGCAACCTTATCAGCAATCCTTGATAAGAAAAATCCAATGACAGATCTACCATGACAGGAACACACTGGGCCACGGTCAACCATCACTAAAAGCTGTAGCTAGTTCAAAAGACTAATGTAATGTCCAATATAACATCACAGACACTGGAGATGTGCCAGCATAAGAACCCAGAGGAGGAGAGTTTTAGCTGAGTCTAAAAAATGGTGGAGACCATAAGGGACCATCACCACAGGCGGATGGTCCCACATAGTACCAGTCTTGTAGGAGGAAATGATGAAGGCTGTGGGCTCTTAATAATGGCGTCATCCATCTATGAAGTGTTGTCGGATTGGCTGAATAGGTATATTTAATTGTGTAGTTGTAGTTCTGACCTTAGATATATTATGGACAGTCAAAATAGCGATGGTCCACTAGAAATATACCCTCTGTACTCTAGTACCACTCTATTTCCACTATGTCCTCCTACATCTTCTCCAATTTGTAGATTGTAAGACTGTTCAGGAAAGATCCTCTTCTCCTCTCGTGTTCAAGAAGGGTTCTGTTCCCCTCTTGTGTTTGAGAAGGTTCTGATTTTTCTCTTGTATTTGAAAGGAGCTTCTATTCTTGTATTTGTAAATGGCCCTCTTCTTGTCTTTCAACCGAGAAGGCCCCTCTTTATTACTTGGGTTTTGGAGGGATCCTGTTTGCCTCATAAGTTAAGGGTCCTCTTTTCCTCTCAAGTTCGGAAAGGGTCTTTTCCTCTCAAGTTCGGGAAGGGTCCTCTTCTCTTCTCAAGTTCAGGAAGGATCTTCTTCTCCTCGCAAGTTCAGAAAGGGTCCTCTTCTCCTCTCAAGTTCAGGAAGGGTAATCTTCTCCTCACACGTTCAGGAAGGGTCATCTTCTCCTCTCAAGTTTGGGAAGGGTCATCTTCTCCTCTCAAATTCGGGAAGGGTCATCTTCTCCTCTCAAATTCGGGAAGGGTCATCTTCTCCTCTCAAGTTCGGGAAGGGTCCTCTTCTCAAGTTCAGAAAGGGTCCTCCTCTCAAGTTCAGGAAGGATCCTCCTCTCAAGTTTATAAAGGGTCATCTTCTTTTAAATTGGGAAAGGGTCTTCTTCTCTTAATTTCGGGAAGGGTCCTCTTCTTTTAAATTAGGGAAGAGTCCTCTCCCCTCTCAAGTTTGAGAAGGGTCCTCTAAAGTCTGGGAAAGGTCCTCTTCTCCAGTCAAGTTTGGGAAGAGTCCTCTTCTCCTCTAAAGTTTGAGAAGGTTTCACTTCTCCTGTTGTATTCGGGAAGGGTCTTTTTTCCCCTTCTCATGTTTGGCCTTCTCTTTTCCACTTGTAATTGGAAAGAGTCCTCTTTTTCCATTGTGTCCTCCTCATGTTCAAAAGGGATCTTCTTCTTTTGTTTGGGAAGGGATCTATTCTTGTTTCTGTGAAGGCTCTTCTCCTCCTCTTTTGTCTCGTTTCTCTCCATGCTATGGTTGGTGTGCATAATTTCGTCCACTATTATTGAATGTACAGTGATGCGTAGTATATATACATATAATATAAATAGACAAAGACCTGACCCTGTGCAGACTGCTGTAGGGTTGTGTCTGACAAAAGTACCCCTACGACTTCTATTTAGCTTTCCCACAGAGGAGCAAATACAAAAAATGCTAACAAAAAGATCAGTCTCCTTTGGAGAACTAAACCTCCCAAAAGTTTCTTATATCTCATAGGGCTTTGGTGGAGAGATCTCTGACCGGACCCCCTGGGTCTACACACATGCTGTGACTATATATAGGGGATCCTCCTCTGCCCTTTCATGTTTATTTTATTTTTCAATATGGAAAATGGAACCAGTAGGGTGGGCACTCCACCCCATTCCCCAATAAAAGGGGCAGGAGCTATGCCAAGAATGTCTCATTGATGCCCCCAGGAGATAAGGAGCCAACATGTGACTTAGTCCATCACATCTACTCTGTGTAAAGGGTTTCCCTCACTTGACGCAGCAATGTGCTTCCCGCAAGCACGGCGTTTTAAATGCTTGTTAAGGCTTTCCTTTTGGGTAAAAAATCTGCCACAGGCAGGGCATGAGAAGGGCTTCTCACCCGTGTGAACCCTCAGGTGCCTGAGGAGATGTGTTTTTGTGGTGAACGATTTCTCACACTCGAAGCAGGAGAATGGCTTCTCCCCGGTGTGAGCCTTTTGGTGTCTCTGGAGTTTCTTCCTGGTTATGAACAGTTTTCCGCACTCTAAGCATGGGAAGGTCTTCTCGCCTGAATGGCTTCTCAGGTGTATGTCAAACTGTGACTTTGTTGGGAAGGATAGCTCGCACTCTGTGCATGAAAAGATCTCCTCGGCAGCATGGATTTTGCGATGAAGGGCAAGGGCGGACTTCAGACGAAAGTCTTTCCCGCACTGCGGACAAGCAAACGGACGCTCGCCGGTATGGATTAGGCGGTGATGGATCAAGTTACCTTTCTGCTTGAAGCTTCTCCCGCACTCCATGCACATATACGGCATTTCGCCCGTGTGCGTTCGCCGGTGCATGTTGAGGGTACTTTTCGCCGTAAAACCTTTCCCACACTCCGGACAAGAAAACGGAGTCTCTCCGGTGTGTGCCCTCAGATGCGTCATTAGATATGTCTTTCGTGTGAAGCACTGGCCGCACTCCGTGCATAAATAAGGCTTCTCGCCCGTGTGGCTCCTCAGATGTTGGACCAGGTCTGACTTCTCTTTGAAAGATTTGTCGCACTCTGGGCATTTATAGGGGCGCTGCCCGGTGTGATATCGTTGGTGCCTGGCCAGATGCGATTTGGATGTGAAACATTTCCCGCACTGTGTACATAGAAAAGGACGCTCGCCCGTGTGCATCCTCTGATGGACAATAAGATCGGACTTATTTCTAAAGCTTTTATCACATTCAGAACACCCGTGTTTGAGGGGCTGAGATTTATCAAAATCGTTTTCAGGATTGGAAGGATCTAGTGATTCATCAACATGACGGAGTCGGCCCATTCGGGTAACAGGGTTTCCTTCTGGAGAGATGTCATCGTCTTCTTCATTATAATCATCAGCTGAGGTGTCCTGGACATAACGTCCATCTGGAGAGAAAGAAAGTTTTCACATTAAACCATTTTCATTTTTTGTGGGAGAGTCAAGTATGTTGATCTTCTACAATATCAACTATTTCACCGAACTATATTGAGGAATGGAGGTGGACCTTTCATATGGTGTACAGTATCTCCTCATCATTTGTTGGGAACATGACGTTATATTGAGGAATGGAGATGGACCTTTCATATGGTGTACAGTATCTCCTCCTCATTTGTTGGGAACATGACGTTGTATTGAGGAATGGAGGTGACCTTTCATATGGTGTACAGTATCTCCTCCTCATTTGTTGGGAACATGACGTTATATTGAGGAATGGAGATGGACCTTTCATATGGTGTACAGTATCTCCTCCTCATTTGTTGGGAACATGACGTTATATTGAGGGATGGAGATGGACCTTTCATATGATGTACAGTATCTCCTCCTCATTTGTTGGGAACATGACGTTATATTGAGGGATGGAGATGGACCTTTCATATGGTGTACAGTATCTTTGTTGGGAACATTAAAATGTTTAGGACAAATAAAAGAAAAGATGGAAACTTTTTGGAAAGCCAAGATTGCCTTAAAAGTTACCTGAGCTGATGTTTAGAAACGGTTCCTCCACTTTGACGGTCACCACCATCCCATCCTCCTCTGTAGACTGTTGATCATCAATCACATAGACGTCTTCTTCTTCTTCTTCTTTGACCTCAACTTTCATATCCATCTGTTTGTCATCCTAAACTCACAGAATGGTAAAAGAAAAAAAAAAAGCATTAAGACTCATAAACGCGCCTCAAGCACAGTCATAGGACATAAGATGGTCTCGGTTTCTTAAGGTCTGAACGAACCTCATGATGTTCCTGTGAACCGTCCTGGAGATTTAAAGGACTTCTGCTGCTGGGTGACTCGATCATGGCTTCCATGTGTCCTTCTGAAAGATTCTCCATCACAACAAAGTCCTCGCACTCCTCTTTTATCTCTTGTTTTACAATAATATTAAATGTACCATTCTGTAACTGTAACAAAATATGAATGTTAATTGTCACCCTAAGGTGGAGATCATAATGTCACTGTTGGTCATGTTCATCATACTTCTACCTGATGATGGTGAGGGATGGTGTGACCTTCCTGTGTGAAATCCCGGGAATACAGAGGACGGGGACATCTCTCTGGTGGGTTCCCATTACTGGATCCATCTGTAGGAAACACAACACTGACTGAATACATTGTTTCTATGTGTTTATCAGATGATGGGGGGTCTAGGTGGACCCTCCGTACTGCTCTCTCCTTTACAATAAAGTCTCCTCTTACCCGGTGATGTGAGGGGCGGCTGATTGTCCATCATGACGTCCTTGTAGAGATCCTTGTGTCCTTCTAAATACTCCCACTCCTCCATGGAGAAATAGACAGTGACATCCTGACACCTTATAGGAACCTGACACACACAATGATACAGTCACCATCCCAGAATCCTCCTCACCTCTGGTCTGTGTTTCATTAATAGAGATAAGAGTGATGTCATGTGACCTCCCAGAATCCTCCTCACCTCCCCGGTCAGGTCTGTGTTTTATTAATAGAGATAAGAGTGATGTCATGTGACCTCCCAGAATCCTCCTCACCTCTCCGGTCAGGTCTGTGTTTTATTAATAGAGATAAGAGTGATGTCATGTGACTTCCCAGAATCCTCCTCACCTCTCCGGTCAGGTCTGTGTTTTATTAATAGAGATGAGTGATGTCATGTGACCTCCCAGAATCCTCCTCACCTCTCCGGTCAGGTCTGTGTTTTATTAATAGAGATAAGAGTGATGTCATGTGACCTCCCAGAATCCTCCTCACCTCTCTGGTCAGTGATCTGTGTACAGCACTGCGGTATATGTCAGAGCTATATAAATGTATAATAATAATAGTGTGTGACTGTGGGGGAGGGGACATTAGAGTGTAAGCTCCTCTGGTATAGAGACTGATGTGATTGGCTCTGGGTTCTCTGTACAGCACTGTGGCATATGGAAGAGCTATTAAAACAAATAAAATGATTATATTATACTGGGGGTGTTAATGTGCATCTGCTGGAGATAAAAGACGTCACAGTGACTATGGAGGAAGAGGACGGACATGACGGGGGGGTTACTGGGTGTAAATATAAAATAAGATCTTATTACCTCCTCTGCTGCCAGTTCCAGCAATGTCTCCTCTCTGCTTCCTCCCAACTCACCTCTGACCCGGAACTTCCTGTCTGTAGTGACATCACTTCCTTTTATAATATCAGCCCCCAGTGGAGAATATAGGAACTGCAACTACAGTTGCACACAATTGTTTGTACTATGCTGGAGGTGATAGCCGTATCGGTGCACTTTCAGCAAGAACAATTGAGTATTGTCAGTGATTAGGGATGAGCCGGACAGCCCCCCCATTCAGGTCTGGCATGGATTTTAAGGGGAACGCCGCGCCAAATTTAACCACTTCAGCCCCGGAAGGATTTCCAGCTTTAGGACCGGAGCCCTTTTTGCGATTCGGCGCCGCGTCGCTTTAACTGACAATTGCGCGGTCTTGCGACGTTGTACCCAAACGAAATTTGCGTCCTTTTTTCCCCACAAATAGATCTTTCTTTTGGTGGTATTTGATCGCCTCTGCGTCATTTCTGATCGCCGCTATAAACAAAAGAACAGCGACCATTTTGCAAAAAAAAACAAATTTCTTACTTTTTGCTAAAATACAAATCCAAAAAAAAAAAAAAAAAAAAA
>BLSH010310142.1:989156-1001574 GCA_018402905.1 Glandirana rugosa
GTAAGAGGAGACTTTATTGTAAAGGAGAGAGCAGTACGGAGGGTCCACCTAGATCCCCCATCATCTGATAAACACATAGAAACAATGTATTCAGTCAGTGTTGTGTTTCCTCCAGATGGATCCAGTAATGGGAACCCACCAGAGAGATGTCCCCATCCTCTGTATTCCCGGGATTCCACACAGGAAGATCACACCATCCCTCACCATCATCCGGTAGGTGGGACTGAGAGTCTAGAACTCAAGAATGACTCCAAACTTAATGAGATTGTATCCTTGTGCATGTTCATTGGGGATCAGCACTCATTTAGAATTATCATTTTGTTGGCTTAGAGTGAAGAACTGATCTATGTGAAGGTTGAGGTTAAAGAGGACGAAGAGGAGACATGTGTCAGGGAAGATCAGCCATCTACAGTGACAATTGGAGAGAGGGAATCTTCTCGGGATATCCGAACAGGTAGGTAACACAATAGGCTTTCACATTTTCAATATGCAATGCTAAAAGTATGTACAGGGTGATGAAAGATAATGAAGAATCCACAAAACTTCTATTCATTTGGCAGGACAATGGATTATAATTGGAGGACCAACAAAGTATAGCTGGCAATTCCCTATGCAAAAGTCATCATAATATGAATGGCAGCTAAATGTGTCTTGCATTTCTTTATTATTTTACTCATGGCCAGGGCCAGGACAAGGGGTGGGCAGGAGGGGAAGCTGCCATAAGTAACACCAGGTAGCTGCTGTAGCCCATCAGTTTCATCCCATTTCCTGGAGAATATATCTAAATAGTCTTCGAGGAGAAGATACTGTACACCATATGAAAGGTCCATCTCCATTCCTCAATATAATGTCATGTTCCCAACAAATGAGGAGATACTGTACACCATATGAAAGGTCCATCTCCATTCCTCAGTATAAAGTCATGTTCCCAACAAATGAGGAGGAGATGCTGTACACCATATGAAAGGTCCATCTCCATTCCTCAATATAATGTCATGTTCCCAACAAATGAGGAGGAGATACTGTACACCATATGAAAGGTCCATCTCCATTCCTCAATATAACGCCATGTTCCCAACAAATGAGGAGGAGATACTGTACACCATATGAAAGGTCCATCTCCATTCCTCAATATAAGGCCATGTTCCCAACAAATGAGGAGGAGATACTGTACACCATATGGAAGGTCCATCTCCATTCCTCAATATAACGCCATGTTCCCAACAAATGAGGAGGAGATACTGTACACCATATGAAAGGTCCATCTCCATTCCTCAATATAACGTCATGTTCCCAACAAATGAGGAGGAGATACTGTACACCATATGAAAGATCCATCTCCATTCCTCAATATAACGCCATGTTCCTAACAAACGACCTTCACATGTAACTCTTGACTGTGAAAGAGGAAAAAGTAATTTACATTTAATGTTATCAATTCATTTCTCACAGATGGATGCCATGTCTGGAACACCTCAGACGGACATCTTACCTTATCTACTGATTATAATGCAGGAGATCGAGGCGGGAAAAAAGGAAGTGGTTACCGTTCCAAACTCCTCAATGGCGAGAAGCCCTTTTGCTGCCCGCAATGCGGGAAATGCTTCGTTTGGAGAGGAGACCTTCTTCGGCACCAGAGAAGTCACACTGGCGAGCGCCCTTTTTCGTGTTCAGAGTGCGGGAAATGTTTCACGCAGAAAGCTAATCTCATAGTGCACGAACGGTTTCACACTGGAGTGAGGCCCTATTCTTGCTCCGAGTGCGGGAAATGTTTTACTCGGAAAGGAGACCTTCTTAGACACCAGAGAACTCACACAGGCGAGCGTCCTTTTTCCTGTCTGGATTGTGGGAAAAGTTTTACGCAGAAAGCCAGTCTCATTCTGCACGAGCGGCTTCACACCGGAGTGAGGCCGTATTCTTGTTCCGAGTGCGGGAAAAGTTTCACTCAGAAAGGAGACCTTCTTACTCACCAGAGCAGCCACATGGTTGAGCGTCCCTTTTCTTGTGCGGAATGTGAGAAGACGTTCAAAAAGAAATCTGAACTTGTTCTGCACCAGAGAGTCCACACCGGGGAGACCTTTGCATGCACGGTGTGTGGGAAATCCTTCACAAAGAAATACAAGCTTGTTACGCACCAGAGAGTCCACACCGGAGAAAAGCCCTTTCCTTGTTCCGAGTGCGGGAAATGTTTTTCAATTAAAGGGAACCTTAGTAAGCATATGAAGTGCCACACCAGCGAGAAGCCATTTTCCTGCTCCACGTGTGGGAAATGTTTCACTTTTAAAAACAGTTTTATTAGGCACCAGAAAGTCCATTCTGGGGAGAATGCGGGACACCAAAGTGCGGGAAACGTAGATGTAAAGTCAATACTCCCCTGAGAGTTCCACAGAAGAACCATTTTTTTGTTGGGTGTGTGGACATTTCTCTATGTGGAGAGAAGCTCCTGTCCATCGCCAAAGAATCCATGCTGGCAAGGTGCCATTTTCCATCTTGGAGTGCAGGAGAGTTGTTTGGCAAATGTTTTACACTTTGTACAGAGGCATAACTAGAACCCTTTCCTCTGAGCCCAGGGCCCTTCCCTCCGAGGCCCTTCCCACTGATCCCGGGGGCCCCTTTATAAGCCCCTGGTTCACACTGCTGTGACTTATTATTCGACTTGCGATACAAAAAGTTGCATGATGATTTTGGGTTTGCAGCAGCGTGAACTGAGCCGCAGCGGGACCCTTTCACATTCTCTGCAGCGGGACCCCTTCCTGCCGTCTTGGGGCCCCCCACAGTGGCGGGAAGCTTAGGCCCAGTTCCAAGTGAGACCTTTGTGACCCTGGTAGTTCCGCCACTGACTGTACATGTCCTGGATTCTTTTAGACCAGAATCCATGGTCCTTGCAGTGTGAATTGAGCCTCACGGTCCCTTTCATATGTTCTGCAGCGGGACCCCTTCCTGCAGTCATGGAGCCCTCCCACAGTGGCAAGAAGCCTAGGCCCAGTTGCAAGTGAGACCTTTGTGACCCTGGTAGTTCCGCCACTGACTGTCCTTTTAGACCAGAATCCAGGGTCGTTGCAGTGTTAACTGAGCCTCACGGTTCTTTTCCTTTCTTCTGCAGTGGGTCCCCTTCCTGCCATCCTTGGGCTCCTCCACTGCAGCGGAATGCCAGGGCCCGGTTACAAGTGAGACCTTTGCGACCATGGTACTTCCGCCACTGACTTTGCATGTCCTGGATTCTTTTAAACCAGAATTCAGGGTCGTTGCAGTGTGAACTGAGTCTATTTTCTGCAGCATTACCCCTTCCTGTCATCTTGGGGCCCTCCCACAGTGGCGGGAAGCCTAGGCCCAGTTGCAAGTGAGACCTTTGTGACCCTGGTAGTTCCGCCACTTACTGTACATGTCCTGGATTCTTTTAGATCTTCCTTTCCCAGGCAGCGATTTGTGAAACCCTAGGGTTCCTACAGAGGTTGCTAAGGGTTCCTTGAGATATGACTTCCTCTTTGAGGGTCCGTAACATCGGCGTTCGCACTGGGTGTGCCTGGGCACACCCTACTCACCCGGTGCAATGCAGAGTCCCCCTGCTGAACCCCTGTGGCAGCTGAGGCTACAGAGAAAGGGACTGAGGATTCACCAAAGCCCCTCAATGGAGCACCTAACAAATTGTAAAAAAAAAAAAATTAATCCAAAATAATACTATAAAAAAATAAAAAAAAAGTGTAAAAAATAACAAAATAAAATAATAAAAATAAAAACTACTGACACCATTCTCATCCTTATAGACACCGTCTTCTGCTCTGCTGACACCATCCAGTGCTGTACTGTGCATGTGTGTTTGAACTTTGTGGTGCACACCCTAATGCAATAGGCTGCATGCACCTATGGTCCATAATGATGTTAGCTCTGGGTCTTCTTAGTATAAATGCTTTATTGGTTTCATGAATGCTGATACAGGATCCAAAGAGCTAATGCATTTCGGCTTATACTATGAGTAAGGCTTTGTAAGCCGAAACGCGTTTGCACTTTGGATCCTGTATCAGCATTCATGTAACCAATAAAGAAGTAATACTAAGAAGCCTCAAGTTCCCAGCTACCATTATTATGGATTTACACTGTGAAGGGTGCACATCTTAGCCAGAGCACCGGTCTTATGCCTCCACACTTCCAACACTGCAGTTGAGCTTGGGCAAGATTTGTTTTCCTCTTTGAGGGTGCCTAGATAGTCCAACTGGAAGAGTCGATGGCATGACACCAATGGTGTTCTTGGTGATTTCTAGAGGAGACATTATGACCACCATTGTAAAGATCATTTAGCTCCCCTGATCACGAGGGGGTTCCCATAGTAGACTTCCAGCTTCCCTTTAGCTGGTGGTCCTCATAATCTCATTAGAATTGGAAACATGAATAGATCGCATGGGGAGAAGCCACACTCTTGTTCCGAGACGAGAAGGTTTTGGTTTAAATATCAGATGATCTTCTAGATATTAGAATGTTCAAAGACCTTAGGGATCTTTTTCGGAAAGGACCGAAAAAATAACTTCTTGTGACTGTAAACGATATCATCTAGAAATGAAGATGATTGGTTGACATTGAGGTGGTTCCTGCAGTGTCCATTCTCAGCTCTCCATCACCTTGGTGGTCCTCTGGGATGAACTTTGGGCAGGCCCAAAGGAATGAAAAATAACATGAGAGGACTGAGCCAATGCTTTCCTTGTTGTTTTGTATATCTTTTTTTTTTTTTTTTTATGAATTATGAATAGATTTGTTATCATGTTATTTCTTTATAAGCAGATGTACGCCGATATTGTTTATTTTTTATATTTCGATGGAGAGTTTTTGTTGTGTGAATACTAGACTGCAGGCTTCTACTTTAATAAACCGGGGCATAAAACCAAAGCTACTAACCAGAAATTGTCTTTCACTTCCAAAAGTGTGTGGCCACCTGATCATCACACTTACTATGCGGCCATACATATGTGGACATCCCTCCAAATTATGGTGTTCCAGTGAAGGGTGCTGGTAATACTATGGCATACATAGACAATTGTGGTCTTCCAACCCTGTGGTAACAGTTTGGTGAACGGAAGGCCCTTCTCTGTTCCAGCTTGACTGTGCCCATGTGTACAAGGCCAGCTCTATTAAGACATGGTTTGACCAGTTGGGTGTGTAGAAAAACCCGAGAAGTCTGGATTGAGTCGTGACCTCAGCCCTGACGTCAAACCTAACGGAACACCTTTGGAATGTTGATTGGAAACCAGGTATTGTCATCCAACATCAACATCACATCCAATATCTGACCTGGGGCCTGGGTAAAGGCCTTAGAGCCTCACTCAAAGCTGAAGAGGGGCCTCTTCCCTAGATCCAAAGAGAATGGGAGCAAGGTAGAACTGAGAAGCGGCCTCAGCCTACATTTCTCTGCCAGACCGCGTTCCTCAGATGTGTTTCCCCCCACCCACCGAGACCCCTATAACTAAGCCCTGGTGGTGAAACCTGTCAGTGCGTGGTCTGACAGAGAACTGTAGACTGAGGCTTCTTCTACCTTGCTCGGGCTTGTCGGGGAAGCGGCGTCCTTTCAATGAATCAGTACCTGATCTCACAAATGGGCACAAATTCCAACAGACACACCCCAAAACTTTATGGAAAGCCTTCCCAGAAGAGTGGAGGCAAATATGGCCACAAAGCAGGAGAAGGGAAAGGAGGAGTTGCTCTTCCTCACTAATGTCCAGAGAGTGGAATGTCCAACAAGCTCATACAAGTGTGATGGTCAGGTGTTCTTTTGGCTATATACAGTATATCTTTAATTTGGCTGCTGGGTGTATTACTTGACTCGTTGTAAATCTTTGGTTCCAGTTAATGACTTGTTGGATGTGTGAGCTATTTGGATGTTGTAAGTTTACTCAATAAATAATAAATATGAGCCCTTAACTCCATAATCTGAGTTTATTGAATTTTTGTTTACATTATACGAAGTCTTTTGGTATCTGGGAATTAGATGCTTCTAATTTGAGTGTAGGAATGGGCCATACCAAGTCCTTGGTAGGAGGAGATAATGAGACCTTCTCATTGATGGAAACATTTTCCATCTTCATCGAAAATAATGGTGTTTGTTGGCATTGATCTATTCCCTTTTTATGGAGATACAGAAGGGGTAGATCAACGTCCAGTTGAAAACTATCACCGTTAGAGGTTTATTTCACCACTCTGGGTCTTCTCTTCTTAGATAATTGCTAGCCACTGCCTGGTGATCGCTGTTAGGGTCTATGAGGCCTCCATTGAGGAATGAACAATACCAAGTCCTTAGTAGGAGGAGATAATGAGACCTTGGAAGATGAAAATATTTTCTTTTAAAATATTGGTGGGAGCTGGTGTTGATCTATTCCCTTTTTATGGAGATAAGGAAGGGGTTGGCCACTTTTCAGCTGTAAACTGTCGCGGTTAGAGGTTTATTCCACCACGCTAAGTCTTCTCTCCTTAGATAATTGCTAGTCACTGCCTGGTGATCACTGTTAGGGTCTATGAGGCCTCCATTGAGGAATGGACAATATCAAGTTCTTAGTAGGAGGAGATAATGAGACATTGGAAGATGAAAATATTTTCTTTTAAAATATTGGTGGGAACTAGTGTTGATCTCTTCCCTTTTTATGGAGATAAGGAAGGGGTTGGCCCCTTTTCAGCTGTAAACTATGATGGTTAGAGGTTTTATTTCACCACTCTGGGTCTTCTCTCCTTAGATAATTGCTAGTCACTACCTGATGATCACTATTAGGGTCTATGAGGTCTCCATTGAGAAATGGACCATACCAGATCCTTGGTAGGAGAAGATAATGAGACCTTCTCAATGATGGAAACATTTTCCATCTTCATTGAAAATATTGGTGGGAACTAGTGTTGATCCATTCCCTTTTTATGGAGATAAGGAAGGGGTTGACCCCTTTTCATCTGTAAACTATCACGGTTAGAGGTTTTATTTTACCACTCTGGGTCTTCTCTCCTTAGATAATTGCTAGCCACTGCCTGATGACCACTGTGAGGTCTCATTGAGGGAGAACACAAAATAGAACCATTCAGTTTAAGATAAAATGATATTCCCTGACAAGCAAACATTAGAAATCCTAGGAGCCCATACAACCTACGTGATGGGCCCCCATGCACTGTCACCTGCAACCCCCAATCAGTGATACTGTGGGCAACTCTCTGCCATGTTAAAAAACCGAGTCATTTCCGCAAAAAAATGTTGGTGTATTTGTCTCCTAAAGCAGGGATCACCAAACTCGCCCTCCAGCTGTTGAGGAACTACACGTCCCATGAGGTATTGTAAAACTCTGACATTCACAGACATGACTAGTCTTGATGGGAATTGTAGTTCCTAATAAACTGGAGGGCCATAGTTTAGAGACCCCTGTAGGGATATATCTAAAACATTGGTTGGATGAATGTCACACCTGGTCGTCCAACCTGCACAAATTTTCCCTCATATTTTCTCTAGTATGATTATCTCCTATGATAGTCGGCTCCATCTAGTGTCCAGAATGCCATATTTATCTGATTAAAGTGTTTAATAAAAAGATTACTGCATTTGGCCACTAGATGGGGCTGACAACTACAGGGAAAATTCATGCAGGCTGGACTAGCGCTTGTGACATTCGTCCAACAAATGTTTTAGAAATAGACCCCCTTCGTGATAGGGTAGGTAGGGTTTTAATAAAAAAAAATGTGCATATCAGTTTGTCCATCTGAACTACATTTGTTAGGGCAAAATTGAATGTTCTCCTGTTATATTCTCTGCAGATCGAATGTATGAATGCAGAAAATACTGCATTAGGGCCACTAGATGGCTCTTACTTATCTCCTATAATAGCTCCATGTAGTGGCCATGATGCAGTAGTTTCCCCATTCACACATTCGATCTGCAGAGAATATAGTTGGAGAAGATTCGATTTTGCCCCATTTGCACTGAACCTGCAGTTTCGATGGAAGAACAGCTATGCAAATTTCTTTTATAAATGTTTTCATGTATTACTGGTCCTAGCATACTGTAAATAAAGTTATACAAGATGACTAATGATGGGGTAAGAACGTGTAGCCAAAAGCTTGCACCATTACCATTGTCATAAAACCACAGTAACATTCATGTCTTGTCTGTTGCCTACCTTGCTGCATGTGTCCAGTTAGAGGCCGTGCCTTGCTCACCTGTGTGCTATAGTAGCCCTCCTCAGCTGAGCTCCACCCCAGGCCCTAATTGGGAAAATTATATAACACCTGGCAGTGCAAGTCTGCAATGCCGTTCAATGTTGTGTGTGTTTGGCTTCATGTGTGGTTGTTCCTGTTGTATGCTCTGTCTTTATTTCCGGTTACTGATCTTTGGTTTGTTCTGACTATCCCTGCCTGCCTGATACCCCGATCTTCGGCTTGTTCTCTGTTTATCCCTCCCTGTCTGATACCCCAATCTTCCACTTGTTCTGTTTCTCCTGTCTGCTGGTGGCCCTGACCCTTTGCTAGGCCGCTGACTATCCTTTGCTGTTCCTGCACTGCTGCTTCCTCTCCTCCACCTGTAGCCAGCCGAGTGTGAGCTAGGAGACCCTGGGGGACACGACCTAGATCCAGTTGCAGCCAAATCCATCCTCACCACCAGAGGCTCTGACGAATACCTACTGGCTCTTAGACTCCGCGCCCTGGGTAAACCGATGCACTAGTGTCTGTGCTCCAGGGGCCCCTCTTCCCATACCAGCCGGAACTCATTAGCAACAGTCAGCTATAGGTCCGCAACCCTCGGTGCACACCTGTCACCTGACCCCAGGTGTCATGACAACCATCTTAGAGGCCCAAGCCTAGTGCCTGGTAAATCTTGCCCTGCTAGTGACACCTAACTGGGAATCCCACCACCAAGCCTTCAGTCCACTGCTGAACCCTCCTGCAAGTGTGAGGTTAATGTGACCACCCTGCCCCACTTAACAGGCCCTCGAAGACCACCCACAAAAACCACAATACTGTATATATTTATTTTTCAGAAATGTATTCAACATGAACACACAAATACTTTATTGGTTGATCCACGCATTGTCTTGTCTTCTTTTTTTGTCATTTCTTTATGTTTTGATATTTTAAGGGCCTCACTTTTGCTCACAAGCCAACTGGCCATAGATGTGAAAGTGGCCATAGGCGAGAAGACGTAAGCTAGACCCAAAAACTTCTAAAATAAGAGAAGGCCATAGATGTGAAGATGGCTATAGGTGTGAAAGAAGTAAGCTAGACCCCAAAACCTCGAAGGCAGGCAATGGCCATAGATCTGAAGGTGGACAATTTTGCAGGACAATCTGACCGCCTGGAGGCATGGCTCTTTGACAACCTTCTCCTGTGAGTATGTCCCCTCCCGGAGTCTTTTGTCTGTCTCTTCCATATCCACACTCTGTAAGTGCATGACGTTCATATTTACATACTTCCTGGCCCCCAGGATACAGTTGATCCCTCCCACGGTCCACCTCAAGCCATCCTAAATACAACAATGACCTTCTCCAATGATGTGTTGATAAACAGCCATATTCATAATCCATGGAAATGGATCTTGCCAGGTTTCTAGAATGACCCTCATTCCTCCACTGGGCAAGAAGTTCACCAGTGTGAGTTACAGTATCTAGCAGTCTTCAAATTTTATCATCAAAGCAACCTCTGTGCTCTGGTTGTGTTAGCAGCTGGGTGGGCCTTGATGTGCCTAACAAGCTCTGACTTCCTTATGTAGCGTTTCCCACACTCTGTGCACCGGAAGGGTCGCTCACCCGTGTGCGTTCTGAGGTGTATGACAAGATCTGATCGACGTATAAAGCACTTGCAATGTGACTTCACCCCTGTGTGAATTTTTCGGTGATTGGACAAGGAAGATCTGTCTGAAAAATATTTGCTGCACTACAAACACTGGTACGATTTCTCAACCGTGTGAGATCTGTGATGGGCAGTAAGTTGGGCCTTTTCTACAAATCTTTTCAAGGTACAACTTATGTCCATGGATGATCGAAAGTTTATGTCAAGGTACAACTTATGACCATGACCTTCAAGAAATCATGTCAAGGTACAACTTATGACCATGAATTATCAGAAGTCCATGTCAAGGTACAACTTACTGTATGTTCATGGATGATCGAAAGTTCATGTCAAGGTACAACTTATGACCATGGACCTCCTAGAGGTCATGTCAAGGTACAACTTATGTCCATGAACCATCAGAAATTCATGTCGAGATACAACTTACAGTATGTCTATGGATTACTGAAAGTTCTTGTCAAGGTACAACTTATGTCAATGGATGTTCGAAAGTTCATGTCAAGGTACAACTTATGACCATGACCTTCAAGAAATCACGTCAAGGTACAACTTATGACCATGAATTATCAGAAGTTCATGTCAAGGTACAACTTACTGTATGTTCATGGATGATCGAAAGTTCATGTCAAGATACAACTTATGACCATGGACCTCCTAGAGGTCATGTCAAGGTACAACTCATGTCCATGAACCATCAGAAATTCATGTCGAGATACAACTTACAGTATGTCTATGGATTACTGAAAGTTCATGTCAAGGTACAACTTATGACCATGACCTTCAAGAAATCATTTCAAGGTACAACTTATGACCATGAATTAACAGAAGTTCATGTCAAGGTACAACTTACTGTATGTCCATGGATAATTGAAAGTTCATGTCAAGGTACAACTTACTGTATGTTCATGGATGGTCGAAAGTTCATGTCAAGGTACAACTTATGACCATGGACCTCCTAGAGGTCATGTCAAGGTACAACTCATGTCCATGAACCATCAGAAATTCATGTCGAGATACAGCTTACAGTATGTCTATTGATTACTGAAAGTTCTTGTCAAGGTACAACTTATGTCAATGGATGTTCGAAGGTTCATGTCAAGGTGCAACTTATGACCATGGACCTCCTAGAGGTCATGTCAAGGTACAACTTATGTCCATGAACCATCAGAAATTCATGTCAAGATACAACTTACAGTATATCTATGGATTACTGAAAGTTCTTGTCAAGGTACAACTTATGTCAATGGATGATCGAAAGTTCATGTCAAGGTTCCTAGAGGTCATGTCAAGGTACAACTTATGTCCATGAACCATCAGAAATTCATGTCAAGATACAACTTACAGTATATCTATGGATTACTGAAAGTTCTTGTCAAGGTACAACTTATGTCAATGGATGTTCGAAAGTTCATGTCAAGGTGCAACTTATGACCAAGGACCTCCTAGAGGTCATGTCAAGGTACAACGTATATCCATGAACCATCAGAAATTCATGTCAAGATACAACTTATGTCCATGGATGATCGAAAGTTTGTGTCAAGGTACATCTTATGTCCATGGATGATCAAAAGTACATGTTAAGGTACAACTTTGAACATGGACCTTCAAGAGGTCATGTCAAGGTACAACTTATGACCATGAATTAACAGAAGTTCATGTCAAGGTACAACTTACTGTATGCCCATGGATAATTGAAAGTTCATGTCAAGGTACAACTTATGACCATAGAGCTTTAAGCAGTCATGTCAAGATACAACTTACAGTATATCTATGGATCACTGAAAGTTCTTGTCAAGGTACAACTTATGTCAATGGATGATTGAAAGTTCATGTCAAGGTGCAACTTATGACCATGGACCTCCTAGAGGTCATGTCAAGGTACAACTTATGTCCATGAACTATCAGAAGTTCATATCAAGTTACAACTTATGTCCAGAGACAATCGGGAGTTCATGTCAAGGTACAATTGTCATTGAAACCAAATCCTGATTTACTGACTAGGAAGAGACCCGAAGTTTCTCTAGGCTTCTCATCTACAAGCCAGGTCAGCCACTCTGTAGCACTTATGGGCCACCATCACTACTTGAAATAATCTGCATCTTATACAGTAGATCACATTCCTGTGATTCTCAAATCCAGGACTGGATCAAAGTGGATAAAGAAAAGAATGTTCCTCAATATAATTATCACCCAACGAATGATACAAACTCTATGAAGGTGTGCAGGCTTATAAAGGGGGCGTCTAGTAGTAGAGGGTGGGAAGAGCAGTATGATGGAGTTCTACACACAGGAATGGAGAGTCGGAGGAGCAAACATACCGACCAGCAACTGGGCAGCCATTGCTCCGCCTCCAGAAATATTCTACCCACTTCTATCATGTGATCACTCAATGTGGGCAGCACCAGGATCCAAAATGGCCACCAAGGGACTGGACAGAGAAAGAACACATTCTGTAGTTTCAGCAACAGGGTGGCAGCCATATTCTTGTAGCCAAATACAGTACTCAATAAAAAGGAGACTCCTCCCACAAACCGCACATTAACCCATGACTGCTTCCTCCTGATCACCGTGCATTAACCCCTTGCTAACTTTGCATTCACTGTACTTGAACTCTTTACTG
>BLSH010310142.1:1014083-1024989 GCA_018402905.1 Glandirana rugosa
GGTGGAGACTTGTGACAGGGAACCAAAGGAGGGGGTGGGTGGAGACTCGTGGCAGGGTGGGGGAGGAAACCAAGGGACAGTGTTCAGAGGTGGGTAGGGGTGCTCGGAGGTGGGTAGGGGATGGAACCAAGGGACGGTGCTTAGATGTGGGTAAGGGGGGAACCAAGGGACAGTGCTTGGTGGTGGGTGGAGGTTGAGACCAAGGGATTGTGCTCGTAGGTGGTTAGAGGATGGAACCAAGGGAAGGTGATCAGAGGTGGGTAGCGGATGGAAGCAAGAGACAGTGCTTGAAGGTGGGTAGGGGATGGAACCAAGGCACAGTGCTCAGAGGTGGTTAGGGGTTGGAACCAAGGGACGGTGCTCGGAGGTGGGTAGGGGGTAAAACCAAGGGACCGTGCTCGGACGTGGGTAGGGGATGGAACCAAGGGACGGTGCTCGGGGGTGGGTATGAGATGGGACCAAGAGACGGTGCTCGCAGGTAGGTAAGGGTTAGAACCAAGGGATGGTGCTCGGAGATGGGTAGAGGGTGGAACCAAGGAACGATGCTCAGATGTGGGTAGGAGTTGAAAACAAGGGACGGTGCTTGGAGGTGGGTGGGGGATGGAACCAAGGGACGATGCTCAAAGGTGGGTAGGGGTTATAACCAGGGGATGGTGCTCCGAGGTGGGTAGAGGATGAAACCAAGGGATGGTGCTCATAGATGGGTAGTAGATGGAACCAAGGGACGATGCTTGGAGGTGGGTAAAGGATGGAACCAAGGGACGGTGCTCGGAGGTGGGTAGGGGTTTGAATCAAGGGACGATGCTTGGAGGTGGGTAGGGGATGGAACCAAGGGACGGTGCTCGGAGGTGGGTAGCGGATGGAACCAAGGGACGGTGCTCGGAGGTGCTTAGATGGTGGAACCAAGGGATGGTGCTCGGAGGTGGGTAGGGGATGGAACCAAGGAACGGTGCTCAGAGGTGGGTAGTGGGTGGAACCAAGGGAGGGTGCTCGGAGGTGGTTACAGGATGGACCCAAGGGAGGGGGCTCGGAGGTAGGTAGGGGATGGGACCAAGGGGCGGTGCTTGGTGGTGGGTAGGCGTTGGAACCAAGGGAGGGTGCTCGGAGGTTGTTAGATGATGGAACCAAGGGACGGTGCTCGGAGGTGGGTAGCGGTTGGAACCAAGGGAGGGTGCTCGGAGGTGGTTAGATGATGGAACCAAGGGACGGTGCTCGGAAGTGGGTAGTGGTTGCAGCCAAGGGATGGTGCTCGGCGGCAGTTAGATAATGGAACCAAGGGACGGTTCTCAAAGGTGGGTAGGGGGTGGAACCAAGGGATGGTGCTCGGAGGTGGTTAGATGATGGAACCAAGGGAGGGTGCTCGGAGGTGGGTAGGAGATGGAACCAAGGGAGGGTGCTCGGAGGTGGTTAGATGATGGAACCAAGGGAGGGTGCTCGGAGGTGGGTAATGGGTGGAACCAAGGGAGGGTGCTCGGAGGTGGTTACAGGACGGACCCAAGGGAGGGTGCTCAGAGGTAGGTAGGGGATGGGACCAAGGGGCGGTGCTTGGTGGTGGGTAGCGGTTGGAACCAAGGGAGGGTGCTCGGAGGTGGTTAGATAATGGAACCAAGGGATGGTTCTCAGAGGTGGGTAGGGGGTGGAAACAAGGGACCGTGCTTGAAGGTGTGTAGGTGCTGGAACCATGGGACTGTGCACGGAGGTGGGTAGGGGTGGAAGAAAATGTAAGAATCCTGGAGTTCAACTTTGAAGACCAACCCTAGTTCCCCTGTACCAACTGTTGTCCAATTGGCCAGGAAAGGCTCCAGAATCAAAATAAAATGCAAGGTCTGATCCCATATTGGCTTTGAGCCTGAAGGGACGTCATGGCGCAAGGTGGATCAAACCCTCTCAGGCGCTGTGTTCAAATCGGTGTAGAATAAAGTCAGATTTCGTTTTGAACGATTTCCCACACTCCAAGCATGAAAAATGAGGTTTGTTCATGTGAGTCCTCTGGTGTCTTAGAAGGTGCACTTTCTGAAAGAAACATTTACCGCACTCTGAACAGGAATAGGGTCTCACTCCTGTGTGAAGTCTACTGTGCCTTACGAGACCCTCTTTCCTTGTAAAGCATTTCCCGCACTGCGAGCACGAAAAACGAAGCATGCCCGTGTGGCTACTTTGGTGCCTCTGAAGGTGTCTCTTCTGACTGTAACATTTCCCGCACAAAGGGCATGCAAAAGGACGCTCTCCTATGTGGATTCTCTGGTGCGAAAGAAGGTCCTGTTTTTGACTGAAACATTTCCCGCACTCAGAACAGGAATGCGGACGAACTCCGTTGTGTATTTTCTCATGCCTAATCAGGCTATCTTTCCGAGTAAAACTTTTCCCGCACTCTGAACAGGCAAAGGGATGCTCGCCTGTGTGACTTTTCTGGTGTTTAATAAGGTATCTTTCCTGACTAAAACACTTCCCGCACTCCGAACATGGAAATGGACGCTCGCCTGCGTGACTCCTTTGGTGTTTAATAAGCTGTCTTTCCTGATTAAACGATTTCCCGCACTCTGAGCAAGAAAACTTGATGGTGTGACTCCTCTGGTGTTTTTTAAGGCATTTTTCCAGTCTGAAGGATTTCCCGCACTCTGAACATGAATAGGGGAGCTGACCCGTGTGGGTTTTCTGGTGTGTCAGAAGGTGTACTTTTTGATTAAAACATTTCCCGCACTCTGAGCATGAATATGGACGCACACCGGTATGAAGTCTCTCATGCCTAATCAGACCTTCTTTACGCGTGAAACATTTCCCGCACTGCAAACAGGAAAACGGACGCTCGCCCGTGTGACTTATCTGGTGTCTAAGAAGGTGCCTTTTCTGACTGTAGCATTTCCCACACAATAGACATGAGAAAGGACGCTCGCCCATGTGACTTCTCTGGTGTGCAAGAAGGTCTCCTTTCTGAGTGAAACATTTCCCGCACTCTGAACAGGAATACGGTCGCAATCCACTGTGAACTTTCTTGTGCCTGATAAGACCCTCTTTCCGCGTAAAACATTTTCCGCACTGTGAACATGAGAAAGCGCGCTCTCCGATGTGACTTCTCTGATGACTAACAAGATATCTTTTCTGACTGAAACACTTCCCGCACTCTGAACATGCAAAAGGAAGCTCACCCGTGTGAACTCTCCGGTGCGTAAGGAGGTGTGTTTTTTGAATGAAACATTTCCCGCACTCTGTACAGGAGAACGGCTTCTCGCCGGTGTGGACTTTGCTATGTACTTCAAGGCTTCCCTTCTGCGTGAAGCATTTGCCGCACTCAGAACACGAAAACGGCTTCTCTCCAGAGTGGACTCTCTGATGTCTAACAAGGTCCGACTTCCTTATGAACAGTTTCTCGCACTCCTGACACGATAAGGTATTCTCGCCTGTGTGAACGCTTTGATGTACTTGAAATTCCGATTTCGTTTTGAAGGTTTCCCCACATTCCAAACACGACGTTGAACTCTGCTCTGCGTGAAGCTTCCAGTGCCGCTGTAGAGACATTTTCTGTTTGAAGCGCTTGCCGCACTCTGTGCAGGAAAATGGCAGCTCACCTGTGTGGGTCTGCCGGTGCATGATAAGCATACCTCTGTGTGCAAAACTCTTCCCGCACTTCTTACACGTGTACACCCTCTTGCTCATGTGGGTTCGCTGGTGTTTAATGAGGGTGTCCTTCCGATGGAAACATTTCCCGCACTCGGAACATGAAAAAGGTGTCTCACCCGTGTGAAGTTTGGAGTGCCTATTCAGGTGGGCTTTCTCTACAAAGGACTGCCCGCACTCCGTGCACACAAACGGCCTTTCACCCGTGTGATATCTCAAGTGCTTGACAAGGACACATTTGTCTATGAAGGATTTCCCGCACTCCGAACAGGAATAGGGTCGCACTCCCGTGTGGTGACTCACGTGCCTAGTAAGATGCGATTTCGATGTAAAACTTTTCCCGCACTCCAAACACACAAAGGGCCGCGCCCTGCTGTGAATCTTTATATGACGGACAAGATGCAATTTTGTGTCAAAACACTTCCCGCACTCAGAGCATGGGAACGGCAGATCTTCCGTGTCTGTTCTCTGATGGACTTCGAGAGTTGATGTTAAGCATTTCTCATCCAAAGACGATGGATAGGTCTCCTCAGATTTGTATATAACAGTATCGGAATGTCTATGAGAAGGTTCCTCAGGTTTCGGGTTTGGTGTCCTATCTGAAATGGAAGCTCCCGGAGACATCCTAATAATATGTAACTTATCAGAAACTTCCTCGGGGTTCGAGGAATCTCCCAATGTATCCATACTGTAACCTCCTGAATAAACACTTGGGATATCAATATGGATCTCAGAAAGCTCCTCAGGTTTACATGGATCTTCTGAGGTAGACGAGCTGTGAAGGTCTTCATATATATTTGGGGTATCAACAAAAAGTTCCTTGAGGCTAGAGGGATCTGCTGATCTATCCACACGGTAAAGTCCATGATCTAAATGTTCAATAGTGGGCTTTACGTCTGGAGAATATTGTATGATCCTGTAATCATCTATGGAGGACATTAGATGTTCCTCCGAGGTGTTCCACCCGTCGTGTCCATCGGCTGGAAAACAGAAATAAGTCAGGTAAAAAAAATAACCAAATAAACTAACTCTCACTGGGTTATGTTGTAGATACATTGATGACATTATATTGAGGAATGGAGATGGACCTTTCATATGGTGTAAAGTATCTCCTCCTCATTTGTTGGGAACATGACGTTATATTGAGGAACGGAGATGGACCTTTCATTTGGTGTACAATATCTCCTCCTCATTTGTTGGGAACATGACGTTATATTGAGGAATGGAGATGGACCATTCATATGGTGTACAGTATCTCCTAATCATTTGTTGGGAACATGACGTTATATTGAGGAATGGAATTGGACCTTTCATATGGTGTACAGTATCTCCTCCTCATTTGTTGGGAACATGACGTTATATTGAGGAATGGAGATGGACCTTTCATATGGTGTACAGTATCTCCTCCTCATTTGTTGGGAACATGACATTATATTGAGGAATGGAGATGGGCCTTTCATATGGTGTACAGTATCTCCTCCTCATTTGTTGGGGACATGACGTTATATTGAGGAATGGAGATGGACTTTTCATATGATGTACAGTATCTCCACCTCATTTGTTAGGAACATGACATATTGAGGAATGGAGAAGGACCTTTCATATGGTGTACAGTATCTCCTCATTTGTTGGGAACATGACATTATATTGAGGAATGGAGATGGACCTTTCATATGGTGTACAGTATCTCCTCCTCATTTGTTGGGAACATGACGTTATATTGAGGAATGGAGATGGACCTTTCATATGGTGTACCGTATCTCCTCCTCATTTGTTAGGAACATGACGTTATATTGAGGAATGGAGGTGGACCTTTCATATGGTGTACAGTATCTCCTCCTCATTTGTAGGGAACATGATGTTATATTGAGGAATGGAGATGGACCTTTCATATGGTGTACAGTATCTCCTCCTCATTTGTTGGGAACATGACGTTATATTGAGGAATGGAGATGGACCTTTCATATGGTGTACAGTATCTCCTCCTCATTTGTAGGGAACATGATGTTATATTGAGGAATGGAGATGGACCTTTCATATAGTGTACCGTATCTCCTCCTCATTTGTTAGGAACATGACGTTATATTGAGGAATGGAGATGGACCTTTCATATGGTGTACAGTATCTCCTCCTCATTTGTTGGGAACATGGCGTTATATTGAGGAATGGAGATGGACCTTGCATATGGTGTACAGTATCTCCTCCTCATTTGTTAGGAACATGACATATTGAGGAATGGAGATGGACCTTTCATATGGTGTACAGTATCTCCTCCTCATTTGTTGGGAACATGACGTTATATTGAGGAATGGAGATGGACCTTTCATATGGTGTACAGTATCTCCTCCTCATTTTTTGGGAACATGACGTTATATTGAGGAATGGAGATGGACCTTTCATATGATGTACAGTATCTCCACCTCATTTGTTAGGAACATGACATATTGAGGAATGGAGATGGACCTTTCATATGGTGTACAGTATCTTCTCCTCATTTGTTGGGAACATGACGTTATATTGAGGAATGGAGATGGACCTTTCATATGGTGTACAGTATCTCCTCCTCATTTGTTGGGAACATGACGTTATATTGAGGAATGGAGATGGGCCTTTCATATGGGGTACAGTATCTCCTCCTCATTTGTTAGGAACATGACATATTGAGGAATGGAGATGGACCTTTCATATGGTGTACAGTATCTCCTCCTCATTTGTTGGGGACATGACGTTATATTGAGGAATGGAGATGGACCTTTCATATGATGTACAGTATCTCCACCTCAATTGTTAGGAACATGTCATATTGAGGAATGGAGATGGACCTTTCATATGGTGTACAGTATCTCCTCCTCATTTGTTGGGAACATGACCTTATATTGAGGAATGGAGATGGACCTTTCATATGATGTACAGTATCTCCACCTCATTTGTTAGGAACATGACATATTGAGGAATGGAGATGGACCTTTCATATGGTGTACAGTATCTCCTCCTCATTTGTTAGGAACATGATGTTATATTGAGGAATGGAGGTGGACCTTTCATATGGTGTACAGTATCTCCTCCTCATTTGTAGGGAACATGACGTTATATTGAGGAATGGAGATGGACCTTTCATATGGTGTACAGTATCTCCTCCTCATTTGCTAGGAACATGACATTATATTGAGGAATGGAGATGGGCCTTTCATATGGGGTACAGTATCTCCTCATTTTTGAGAACATCAGTTTGAACAGTCAGTACATTCACTGCTCTTATGAACAGCAATATAGATTTCTCTTCTCATGCCTATAGAATGTTCTCTGTGTGAATGAAATATCCGTTTTATTTGTCAGGGGACAGCATACACTGTCTGGAATTAAAGGATGTGTAGAAGACACAGGCAACTAAATTTCCAATGTTGTACCCAAGTGTAAAGTCACTAAAACATTATATTAACCTGCCTACCATTCACAGTACAGTTTTCTCTTACCTGGTGATATAAGGGTCTCCTCATTCTCCACCTTGACGTCCTTGTAGAGATCCTTGTGTCCTTCTAAATACTCCCACTCCTCCATGGAGAAATAGACAGTGACATCCTGACACCTTATAGGAACCTGACACACACAATGATACAGTCACCATCCAGACACATCCCTTGTCTGTTACTGGATAATGTCCCAGAATTCCCAGCACCGCTCACCTCTCCTGTCAGCAGCTCCATCATCTTCTTGATGACTTCTAGAATCTTCATGTTGTTGTTTTTCTCAGGTGTGAGGGATTGAGGTGGAGGAACTGTGATGGTCACCTGGTCACCAGACTTCACCGGAGGAAAACTCTGTAAAGATCAAAGAAATGTCAGATGGTATTCCCAGAATCCTCCTCACCTCTCTGGTCAGGTCTGTGTTTTATTAATAGAGATAAGTGATGTCATGTGACCTCCCAGAATCCTCCTCACCTCTCCGGTCAGGTCTGTGTTTTATTAATAGAGATAAGATTGATGTCATGTGACCTCCCAGAATCCCCCTCACCTCTCCGGTCAGGTCTGTGTTTTATTAATAGAGATAAGAGTGACGTCATGTGACCTCCCAGAATCCTCCTCACCTCTCCGGTCAGCAGGTAGATGATCTCCAGGGTGAGGTTTAGTATCCTCTCAGTCATATCCCCCTCCATGATCCTTTAGGTGGTCATGTGATCTCTGTAGGACTCTTCTCTCTGTAAACAGATAATAAACTGAGAATTATCTGGACTGTACGGGGATGAATAATGTCTGCACAGAGTTCCTCCATCGTTCCCATACCTCCAATTTCTCTGTTATAAGAAGTACGCTCTCTACGTTGGCACCACCAAATGGTAAAATTTACCCATTGAAACCATAAACAGAATTTATAAAAAATATTTATGTAAATGAATCTTGATTTTTTTTCAAATTAGGGTGGATCTCCTGCAGATGATTTCCGGATTCGACCCGATTTTTTGTGATGTGACTACAAAAAAATAGGAAGGAATCCAAAAGAATGCCTTTGATTGTTCATATTTACATTTTTTATCATGCTATAAATGAGTGTTAACAGATCTTTTATTACCTCCTCTACTGCCAGTTCCAGCAATGTCTCCTCTCTACTTCCTCCCAACTCACCGCTCACCCGGAACTTTCTACTTATACTCTGACATCACTTCCTGTCTGCACCTGACATCACTTCCTGTCTGCACCTGACATCACTTCCTGTCTGCGCCTGATATCACTTCCTGTCTGTGCGTTCCAAAAGAAGTATTAGCGATGGCCACCTTGTGGCAGATTTCATTTTTGCAGTGTACTCTTCTTAAAATGAATGATACGTCGATGACATTTTTGAAATCCGAATAATGGGATCCATGGAAATTAAGAGTTCTGAGCGCATGAAATATCATAACTCTTTTTAGGAAACGTACACAGACGATTTTCCAAAATCCCGGTTTTAATATCCCTTCTATTTCTTCTTAAAGTGAACCTGTCACTGAAATAAAGGAGCGTAGTGCCACCCCTGAAGGGGCCACGAGTAGTAAATGTTTTTTCCCTAGAAAATACAGAGGCTACCCACCACTGCAAGCATCCGTCCATTCATACCGGAGTGGATACCCCACACAAATGGATACCGGAAGTGACGCTCCGTAAAAAAAAACTCCAATGTGTGTCCAATTTAATTTCCCAATGTCCACGTAGACATTTTTGGCCTGCACAGTCACAGAGATTAGTTTAGGGTCTTTACTCACAAATCCCCAGGACAGCTGCAGTCTTCCAGCTTCCTCCGGACACGACCCAGTGAGTGAGACAGTCCTTCTCCAGATCAGATCCCTTGTGGTGAGGTCCTGCAATCAGCTTCTAGGAAAATCTATCCTGGCCCTCAGCCCTGACAGGTTTCAAGAACAGCTGTACAGTCCATGGACTGCCTGGGGGCCATTGCTCCTTAGGCTCTGGAACCCTCCTAGGGAGAGAGAACCCAACTATGCAGTGCAAGGTGAAGGTGCCTAAAATGGATGGAAGACGACTCGCTGCTTGCAGAAATTCCATTATGGCCAGGACATGAAAGTTTCTGAAGCTGGGCAATTGATCTTTTAAAGATCAACCCCTGGTGAAGAACATTTTGGGTTTGTGGTTTGGGAGTATCCAGTGCTATGACAACCAACACAGCATTGGTTGAGATATTGGGAGCACTGGGAGATAAGTCATGTATCAGAGACAAACTCGTCGAAACCTAATAGCTTTTCAGTGGATTGGCTAGTAATAGTCAGTCATATTCAACTGGACTTGTTCTGTAACGTTTCCTTGCCCATCAAAGTAGCTTCCTCAGCCCTGACCTCAATGATGAAGCCCTAGTGGGTGGGGCGAAATGTATCAGAGGGCATGGCCTGCGAAGGATTGCTGTCTGAGGTCATTGCACACTGATATTCATACTTTGGTTGGGCCGGGAATGCGGCTTTCTTTACACACAATGGATCTATCACTGGGGGATAAGTAAACAAACATGCTGGCACCCCTATCTCTGAGGACCAGGGCTTTCTCTATGCTTTGAGTGGTGCTCCAAGTATAACCATAGCTTCCTCAGCTCTCATGAGTGTCAAGAACATGCCCAAGTGTTATAAATTTCCCATTTCCCATAAATGGTGGAGAATGAGGACACCCATTAGAGCTGGAGAAACTACTTGAATGGACAGGGAAACATCTTCAACATTGCAGAAGAAGTCCTGCTGAATATGACTAACAACTAATAAATATATCATGACCTGAATAACCGAAACGTTCACAATCACGTTTTGTGAAAAAAAACTACAAGCCGTGGGTTTTGTTCTACAGCTATAAGGGCTGCTGATATCTGCCCAGGTCTTTAGTTGTAGTATTCTTTCTCTATGCTGTAAGCCGAGCTCCAGGTCCAACCATAGCTTTCTCAACTCTCATAAGTGTCAAGAACATGCCCAAGTGTCTAAATTTCCCATGTGGTTATAAATGGTGGAGAATGCAGGCACCCATTAAAGCTGGGGAAAATACTTGGATGAGCAGGGAAACATCTTCAACATTGCAGAAGAAGTACTGCTGAATATGACTAAATACTAGTAGATATACCATGACCTGGATAACAGGAATGATTGCAATCACAATTTGTGAAAAAAAAAATACAAGCCATGGGTTTTGTTCTACAGCTATACACTGTGTGCAGAATTATTAGGCAAATGAGTATTTTGACCACATCATCCTCTTTATGCATGTTGTCTTACTCCAAGCTGTATAGGCTCGAAAGCCTACTACCAATTAAGCATATTAGGTGATGTGCATCTCAGTAATGAGAAGGGGTGTGGTTTAATGACATCAACACCCTATATCAGGTGTGCATAATTATTAGGCAACTTCCTTTCCTTTGGCAAAATGGGTCAAAAGAAGGACTTGACAGGCTCCGAAAAGTCAAAAATAGTGCGATATCTTGCAGAGGGATGCAGCACTCTTAAAATTGCCAAGCTTCTGAAGCGTGATCATCGAACAATCAAGCGTTTCATTCAACATAGCCAACAGGGTCGCAAGAAGCGTGTGGAAAAACCAAGGCGCAAAATAACTGCCCGTGAACTGAGAAAAGTCAAGCGTACAGCTGCCAAGATGCCACTTGCCACCAGTTTTGCCATATTTCAGAGCTGCAACATCACTGGAGTGCCCAAAAGCACAAGGTGTGCAATACTCAGAGACATGGCCAAGGTAAGAAAGGCTGAAAATCGACCACCACTGAACAAGACACACATGCTGAAACGTCAAGACTGGGCAAAGAAATATCTCAAGACTGATTT
>BLSH010310142.1:1053276-1063509 GCA_018402905.1 Glandirana rugosa
CGGTGTGTTTTATAACTGTGAAACCCGGGTCAAACCTGTAAAAGTGAATCCCAACATGAGTGAAAACACCGGTCGTCAAATCTGTAATTACCGACACACGACTCGATAAAACTCCCCTGTCGTTTAAATGTGACAATATGTTCGACATGTGAGTGATGAAATGTAACATCGTTTCAAATTAAAGAAGTCCCAACAGTGTACTTTTCTATCTTATTTTATAAATGTTTTTACACTCCCCACATGAATGAAAACACTCTATGACATACATCATAAATAACGTGGACGATAAACGTAAATTATTTGAGAAAGAAATCACACTTCTTCTATACCATTATTTTAGAACCGAATTTCTCCTTCTGTTATATTGAAATAGCTCAGCACACAGCCATTAATGTCTAAACTGCTGGCCACAAAAGTGAGTACAACCCTAAGTGAAAATGTCCAAACTGGGCCCAAAGTGTCAATATTTTGTGTGGCCACCATTATTTTCCAGCATTATGTGAGAACAGGGGAGGCAGCGCAACAGCAATAGAATTTAAACTTTGTGCCCTATAAACCCTTTAGTGTTAAATTCCTGCTAGTGACCTCTAAATGAACATCGACAATACAAATTTAGTGTGTGATGGTCACAGAATGACTCCTGTAACTCCCCACTGACTGCACATATAAAAGACACTCTATATGAAAAAAAACTCTTATAAACAATTAATACATTGTTATATGTTGAAAAACCTGAAAAAGTGCATATCAAAATGTAAACTCCTATGCAAAAAAGTGCTCAAAATGACAGAAATATAAACCATGGATATAAAAAAAATCTTATAGTCCATTAACTGTTGCCATAAAAAATCTTCAGTTTCATGTGCATCATTCTTATGCCAAAATCCATCCAAAGATCCTGATGTGTAAGTGACTCTTCTAAAAACACCCAGTGTGTTCCTCCACCAAGCTCACTAAATGGACTCACCAGACGGAATGGCTGGTCTCTCTATGAACCAGCAATCTCGTTTCATTTAACCATTCGCCAAGTCTCCACTGATCACCGTAAACTCTAGTGTGCTCTGACCATCATATGAAAAAGAAAAGGGAAGGAAGCTCTCATAGAGTAAAACCATACTTTAAAATTTATTGAAGTAATAAAAACAGGTTACACTCACATGTACAAAGTGTCCAACCCGACACTAGGGATTATTCACAAAAAGCATGTCCCCGCCTCGGCTTCGGCTTGTCTCGGGATCCCACAAGCCGCGAGGAAAGGATTGTGGGTGGCGTGTTCGTCAGTAAACGTTCTGACCCGGCCCTACGTACGTTTCGTCAGAACGACGTCTTCACGGGGCAGCATGAAGACGTCGGTCTGATGAAACGTACATAGGGCCGGGTCAGAACGTTTGCTGACATTAGTGTGATGGTCAATGGGAAGAATGCTCCTTACACTTGTGGTCATTGGGAAGAATTACCCCCTTACAGAGAGCTAAAAAGATCAATGGTATCATTGGGAATTTATCTGAGAGGCAGAAATTGACCATTGCTCAAGGAACCCCTAGCAACCTCTGGAGGAACCCTAGGTTTCCACGGAACCCTGGTTGAGAAACCCTGATCTAAGTACTAACCGGTGTTCACGAGAGCTCCTGGTGGTTTTGCTGCGTATTAGTACCAGGTCTCCAGATAGAATAAAATATTTACAAAAATGTGAGGGGTGTACTCACTTTTGTGAGATACTGTATATGGTACAGGAGTCCTAGAACTTTATCTACCTGATGATGGTGAGGGATGGTGAGATCTTCCTGTGTGGAATCCCGGGAATACAGAGGACGGGGACTTCTCTCTGGTGAGTTTCTGTAACTCAATGGCTCCACAATGACGTCCTTGTAATGGAGATCCCTGTGTTCTTCTGAAAAGTCCTCAATAAAACTAATAAATTCTGGATATGAAGTAAGTTGTCTCTTTGATGGATTTCGAATGTCTTGACCATATGCTGAGAAGAAAAATTGAATTCATTAAAGAATCATTTTATTCTTCATATTATGCAATCAGGAACCATAAAAGTCACTCTATCCATAGTGGTCTCATACAGATGTAACATTAAATTAGATACAAACATATGGAGAAGGACCTTTCATATGGTGTACAGTATCTCCTCCTCATTTGTTGGGAACATGACGTTATATTGAGGAATGGAGATGGACCTTTCATATGGTGTACAGTATCTCCTCCTCATTTGTTGGGAACATGACGTTATATTGAGGAATGGAGATGACCTTTCATATGGTGTACAGTATCTCCTCCTTATTTGTTGGGAACATGACGTTATATTGAGGAATGGAGATGGACCTTTCATATGGTGTACAGTATCTCCTCCTCATTTGTTGGGAACATGACGTTATATTGAGGAATGGAGATGGACCTTTCATATGGTGTACAGTATCTCCCCCTCATTTGTTGGGAACATGACGTTATATTGAGGAATGGAGATGGACCTTTCATATGGTCATGGGAGATCTAGGTGGAGCCTCCGTACTGCTCTCCCCTTTACAATAAAGTCTCCTCTTACCCGGTGATGTGAGGGGCGGCTGATTGTCCATCATGACGTCCTTGTAGAGGTCCTTGTGTCCTTCTAAATACTCCCACTCCTCCATGGAGAAATAGACAGTGACATCCTGACACCTTATAGGAACCTGACACACACAATGATACAGTCACCATCCAGACACATCCCTTGTCTGTTACTGGATAATGTCCCAGAATTCCCAGCACCGCTCACCTCTCCTGTCAGCAGCTCAGTGATCTTCTTGGTGACTTCTAGAATCTTCTGCTTGTTGCGCTTTTCAGGTATCTGGTAGTGAGGTGTAGAGGTTGTGATATCCGGTGGTCCATGAAGGAGACTGTTGGGTGCCCATTGCTTACTAGAGGTCTTCTTCACCACTTCAAAGTCCTGTGGAGAAATAAACATGATACGAGAAATCACCACTTACCATCCCAGAATCCTCCTAACCTCGCTGGTAAGTGGTAGGGTTGGCACTTCATCCCTTTAAACCCAAACACATATGAATTACACAGGTTATGGGGCTAATTTAATGCAGATAAGGCAACCAAGTGAGTTTAATTACCACCTTAAACAGCCACAGAACCTAATTAGTATGTATTCGGTTTAAAGGGATGAGGTGGAAACCCTAGGTCAGGTCGTGTTTTATTAATAGAGATAAGAGTGATGTCACGTGACCTCCCAGAATCCTCCTCACCTCTCCAGTCAGCAGGTGGATGATCTCCAGGGTGAGGTTTAGGATCTTCTCAGTCATGTGACTTCTATTGCTCTCCTTCTTAGGGCTCCTTGCTGTGTCGGTGATGAGGGTCATTGCTGTTGCCAGTGACAGGCCGACCTAAAGCAGAGGTGGAGGTGCTGGAAGGGGATGTATTGGGGGTCAGTTTGGTTCTCCAGGTCAGCGATGGTGGAAATGGCAGGAGGTCCCCTTTATGGCATCACCAAGCCCATCAAGCCAGGGTCACTTCCATATAACAGGAAACCTGATAGGAGGAGACGTCACAGTGACTATGGAGGAAGAGGACGGACATGACGGGGGGGGGGGGGGTTACTGGGTGTAAATATAAAATAAGATCTTATTACCTCCTCTGCTGCCACTTCCAGCAATGTCTCCTCTCTACTTCCTCCCAACTCTCCTCCCACCCGGAACTTCCTGTCTGTAGCCTAAATCCAAATCCGGTCGTTACCTGACATCACTTCCTGTGTATATCTGGCATCACTTCCTGTGTATATCTGGCATCACTTCCTGTCTCCATAGGGCACGCTCTATAGTCTCCCCCTTCTGGTGAGAGAGGGGAAGTGCAGTGTTCTAGAACTATAATGGATGTGACGATGAGAATGTGCAGCTGGCTGTAGAGTGCAGTGGGGGGGTCGTATGTCGGTGTGCTGAGTGATGTCAGAGGTCGGTATAAACTATAATTCTGTCCAATGAAAACAACCGACACCGAAGCCATTGATGCAGCTGAGGTGATTTTTTTTTTTGTACGGCCCCCCCCTTCCTCCCCGCCAGCCATGCTCCGCCCAGTGTTGCGTTTTTTTACTGGCAAATTTACTGGCGGAGCACATTTTTTACTGGCAACCTGAAAAATAACTGAACTCCTATTAAAAACAAAGACAATTGATATTTAAACACAACATGGAAACACTGACAATACCCATAGCAAGTAGTTTGCCTGATTTACACTTAAAAAATCAGCACAGCGTGACGAATTATCAGACCCTGATATTTATAGACAGCTGTAAAAATCACCGATTTTGACAAACTGTCAGTAAATTTACTGGCGGTTGGCAACCCTGGATCCGCCTGCATTGCATAGAGAAGCACAGAGACCCAGCGATGACATCACAGCCTCCATAATAAGCGATGACTTCACCGCCTCTATAATAAGCGATGACATCACAACCTCCATAATAAGCGATGACATCACAGCCTCAATAAAGCGATGCCAGCACAGCCTCTATAATAAGCGATGACATCACAGCCTCCATAATAAGCGATGACATCACAGCCTCAATAAAGCGATGCCATCACAGCCTCTATAATAAGCGATGACATCACAGCCTCTATAATAAGCGATGACATCACCGGCTCTACAATAAGCGATGACATCACCGCCTCTATAATAAGTGATGGAGGAACACAGAGGATATATTTCACACTTTTATTACCGAGAAGACCCATAGCAAGTAATTTGCTTGATTTACACTTAAAAAGTCAGCACGCGTGACGAATTAACAGACACTGATATTTATAGACAGCTGTAAAAATCACAGTAAATTTACTGGCGGTTGGCAACCCTGGATCCGCCTGCATTGCATAGAGAAGCGCAGAGACCCAGCGATGACATCACAGCCTCCATAATAAGCAATGACATCACAGCCTCTATAATAAGCGATGACATCACAGTCTCTATAAAGCGATGACATCACCGTCTCTATAATAAGCGATGACATCACAGCCTCTCTAATAAGCGATGACATCACCGCCTCTATAATAAGCAATGACATCACCGCCTCTATAACAAACAATGACATCACCACCTCTATTGATAAGCGATGACCTCACCGCCTCCATAATAAGCGATGGCATCACAGCCTCCAAAATAAGCGATGACATCACAGCCTCCATAATAAGCGATGGCATCACCGCCTCTATAATAAGCGATGACATCACAGCCTCTATAAAGCGATGCCATCACCGCCTCTATAATAAACAATGACATCACCGCCTCTATTAATAAGCAATGACATCACAGCCTCCACAATAAGCGATGACATCACCGCCTCTATAATAAGCGATGACATCACCGCCTCTATAATAAGCAATGAAATCACCGCCTCTATAATAAGTGATGACATCACAGCCTCTATAATAAGCGATGACATCACCACCTCTAATAATAAGCGATGACATCACCGGCTCTATTAATAAGGGATGACATCACCGGCTCTATTAATAAGGGATGACATCACTGCCTCTATAATAAGCGATGACATCACCGCCTCTATTACTAAGCGATGACATCACCGCCTCTATTAATAAGCGATGACATCACCGCCTCTATTAATAAGCGATGACATCACCGGCTCTATTAATAAGCAATGACATCACCGCCTCTATTAATAAGCGATGACATCACCGCCTCTGTAATAAGTGATGGAGGAACACAGACAGGATTTATTTCACACTTTTATTACCGAGAAGACAAAATACAACCAGAGGGGTAAAAATTCTTCACTTTTAGCAAAACGACAGAAAAATATTTAAAAGATAATTCATTTCTTTAATAAAATCTCTGCATCATCGAAAACCACCCTCTGAATAAACATTTCCCGCACTCTGAACAGAAAAACGGCCTCTCACCAACGCAGGTCTCCAATATGGCTGAACGAGAAGCCTCTGCCGCACTCCAAACAGGAAAACGTGAGCTCTCTGCTGTCTATAAGGTTTTGAACATTTCCCGCACTATGAGCGCCAAAAGGCTTTTTGGCCATTGTGACTTCCCTGAGTTTAAACCGCTTCTTGCGCTCTGGGAGCAGAAAAGGACACTACTACTCTGGTGCGATTTCCATGTCTAACACTTCCCACACATCGGGCATGGATAAGGACTCTTGTTTTTGTGAGCTATGCTATTAAGAAGAGGTGGTCCTTTTTGAATTGAAACATTGCACATTGGACATGGAGCACCTCTTTTTAATAGGAGAGTTCATACATGTCCAATGTGCGGGAGGTGTTTCATTCAAAATGGAGAACCTCTTTTTTTTTATAGTACAGTTCACACATTTTGAATGAAACACCTCCCGCTAGGAGACATGGACTTGTGTGAATTCTGCTATCAAGAAGAGATACTCCTTTTTGAATGAAACATCTCCCGCATATTGGGCCTATTTTTTATAGGACAGATCACACAATTCCATGTCCAATGTGCGGGAGGTGTTTTATTCAAAATGGAGAACCTTTTTTAATATGACAGTTCATACGTTTTGAAAGAAACATCTCCCGCACATTGGATTTGGACTTGTGAGAACTCTCCTATAAAAGAAGAGGAGCCCCTTTTTGAAAGAAACATCTCCCGCACATTGGACATGGATAAGAACTGTGACTGGTCCTATAAAGAAGAGGTTCTTCTTTCTGAATTAAACAATTCCCACACTCTGAACAGAAAAACGTCTTCTCACCAACATAGGCCTTCAACATGAGTCTGAACTTCCATGAGAAGCCTTTGCCACACTCCAAAAAAGGAAAGTGGCTTCTTAACAGTGTACACTATTTTGAACATTTCCCGCACTATGAGCCTACGTGACTCAGAAATTCAGGTTTGAAAGAAGTGCGGAATGGGAGACCGAGCTCTTTTCCTTGTGGAGCTTCTGATGTCGGACAAGACAGAACCGCTGTTTGAAGCGTTTCCCGCACTCCAGGCAGGAAAACGGGCGCTCATTCACATGACCCCGCTCGTGCAGGATGAGCATATCACTCCGTGTAAAACCTTTCCCGCACTTCTTGCAGGAGAAAGGAGTCTCGCCGGTGTGAACAAATTGATGTCTAATCAGGTGAGCTTTCTGGACGAAGCGCTGACCGCACTCCGTGCAAGGAAACGGCCGGTCGCCGCTGTGAATTCTTTTATGCTGGACGAGGCCCGATTTTTCCTTGAAAGATTTCCCGCACTCCGGACACGGATAGGGCCTCAGTCCGCTGTGGTATTTTTGATGTCGAAGAAAATACGACTTGAGGGTGAAGCCTCTCCCGCACTCCAGACACACAAACGGGCGTTGCCCTTCGTGTATCCGCTTATGGATTTGAAAATACGCTTTTGTTGTAAAAGATTTATTGCATTCAGAACAGGAAAACGTCTTGTTTCTTTGACGTGTGACGTTCCCTGGCTTCTCAATGGAGGAGAGGTCTGGTGACTTCACATAAGGGAGAGGCTTAGTCTGAGGAACCGGATCCATTCTCCGAGAGGGCTGGGTTCTGCCATTATCCTTTGTGTTATTGGTTGGCTGTGAGGTGAGACATTTCCTCGAGGCATACGGAACTTCATGGCCAAGTTCTGAGAAGACACAATAAATTAATGGTGGAAGACATGGGGTGGACATGACGTTATATTGAGGAATGGAGATGGACCTTTCATATGGTGTACAGTATCTCCTCCTCATTTGTTGGGAACATGATGTTATATTGAGGAATGGAGATGGACCTTTCATATGGTGTACAGTATCTCCTCATTTGTTAGGAACATGACATATGGAGGAATGGAGATGGACCTTTCATATGGAGTACAGTATCTCCTCCTCATTTGTTAGGAACATGACATATGGAGGAATACAGATAGACCTTTCATATGGTGTACAGTATCTCCTCCTAATTTGTTAGGAACATGACATATGGAGGAATGGAGATAGACCTTTCATATGGTGTACAGCATCTCCTCCTCATTTGTTGGGAACATGACGTTATATTGAGGAATGGAGATGGACCTTTCATATGGTGTACAGTATCTCCTCCTTATTTGTTGGGAACATGACATTATATTGAGGAATGGAGATGGGCCTTTCATATGGTGTACAGTATCTCCCCCTCATTTGTTGGGAACATGACATTATATTGAGGAATGGAGATGGACCTTTCATATGGTGTACAGTATCTCCTCATTTGTTAGGAACATGACATATGGAGGAATGGAGATGGACCTTTCATATGGAGTACAGTATCTCCTCCTCATTTGTTAGGAACATGACATATGGAGGAATGGAGATAGACCTTTCATATGGTGTACAGTATCTCCTCCTCATTTGTTAGGAACATGACATATGGAGGAATGGAGATAGACCTTTCATATGGTGTACAGCATCTCCTCCTCATTTGTTGGGAACATGACGTTATATTGAGGAATGGAGATGGACCTTTCATATGGTGTACAGTATCTCCTCCTTATTTGTTGGGAACATGACATTATATTGAGGAATGGAGATGGGCTTTTCATATGGTGTACAGTATCTCCCCCTCATTTGTTGGGAACATGACGTTATATTGAGGAATGGAGATGGACCTTTCATATGGTGTACAGTATCTCCTCCTCATTTGTTGGGAACATGACATTATATTGAGGAATGGAGGTGGACCTCTCATATGGTGTACAGTATCTCCTCCTCATTTGTTGGGAACATGACGTTATATTGAGGAATGGAGATGGACCTTTCATATGGTGTACAGTATCTCCACCACATTTGTTGGGAACATGACGTTATATTGAGGAATGGAGATGGACCTTTCATATGATGTACAGTATCTCCTCCTCATTTGTTGGGAACATGACGTTATATTGAGGAATGGAGGTGGACCTCTCATATGGTGTACAGTATCTCCTCCTCATTTGTTGGGAACATGACGTTATATTGAGGAATGGAGGTGGACCTTTCATATGGTGTACAGTATCTCCTCACAATTTGTTGGGACCATGGTGTAATAATAATGGTTATGCAACTTATTAGTAGATCTGTTTCTGCATTTCTCACCTGTGCTGATATCTAATGAGGACTCCTTCTCTGTCACAATCATCCCAACCTCTTCCATCGAAGGCCGATCACCTCTCAAATCTGTCTCGTCTTCCTCTTTAACCCAAGATTTTATATCCATATCTACTTCACACTAAAGAAACACAGATTATTAAATGCAAATAGCCGGTGCAATAAATACTATATACAGTATCTGACAAAAGTAAGTACACCCCTCACATTTGTGTAAATATTTTATTCTATCTTTTCATGTGACAACACTGAAGAAATGACACTTTGCTACAATGTAAAGTAGTGAGTGTACATCTTGTATAACAGTGTAAATTTGCTGTCCCCTCAAAATAACTCAACACACAGCCATTGATGTCTAAACCGCTGGCAACAAAAGTGAGTACACCCCTAAGTGAAAATGTCCAAATTGGACCCAAAGTGTCAATATTTTGTGTGGCCACCATTATTTTCCAGCACTTCCTTAACCCCCTCAGGCATGGAGTTCACAGGTTTCCACTGGAGTCCTCTTCCACTCCATGACGACATCACAGAGCTGGTGGATGTTAGAGACCTTGCGCTCCTCCACCTTCCATTTGAGGAAGACCCACAGATGCTCAATAGGGTTTAGGTCTGGAGACATGCTTGGCCAGTCCATCACCTTTACCCTCAGCTTCTATAGCAAGGCAGTGGTCGTCTTGGGGGTGTTTGGGGTCGTTATGTTGGAATACTGCCCTGCGGCCCAGTCTCTGAAGGGAGGGGATCATGCTCTGCTTCAGCATGTCACAGTACATGTTGGCATTCATGGTTCCCTCAATGAACTGTAGCTCCCCCGTGCCGGCAGCACTCATGCAGCCCCAGACCATGACACTCCTACCACCATGCTTGACTGTAGGCAAGACACACTTGTCTTTGTACTCCTCACCTGGTTGTCACCACACACGCTTGACACCATCTGAACCAAATAAGTTTATCTTGGTCTCATCAGACCACAGGACATGGTTCCAGTAATCCATGTCCTTAGTCTGCTTGTGTTCAGCAAACTGTTTGCAGGCTTTCTTGTGCATCATCTTTAGAAGAGGCTTCCTTCTGGGACGACAGCCATGCAGACCAATTTGATGCAGTGTGCGGCGTATGGTCTGAGCACTGACAGGCTGACCCCCCACCCCTTCAACCTCTGCAGCAATGCTGGC
>BLSH010310142.1:1074705-1085489 GCA_018402905.1 Glandirana rugosa
CGTAGCGTGACGATGAGAATGTGCAGCTGGATGGAGAGTGTAGTGGGGGGGGGGTCGGTGTGCTGAGTGATGTCAGAGGTCGGTATAAACTATTATTCTGCCCAATGAGAACAACCGACACCAAAGCCATTGATGCAGCTATTTTTTTTTTTGTACAACCCCTCCCCCCACCAGCCATGATCTGCCTGCATTGCATAGAGAAGCGCAGAGACCCAGCGATGACATCACCGCCTCTGGAATAAGCGATGACATTGCGACGAACGCGGGTGTCAGATCGCTGCCCTCCTCACCGATCGGCGACCAAGGACCCCCCTGATCCAATACCGCACTTGTCACAAACGTAACAATGCCACTCTCTGCTGCTTCCAGCACAAAGATTTCCCAGTTTGCGGGATCACCATCTAAGTGTCAGCCGCCTGAGAGCGATTGTTACCGGGCTAATTCAAACAATTAACCCTTTCTCTGCCACCACTTCTGGATTTCCGGCCAGAAGACCCTTATAGCAATACCAGTATTCCAGAACACGCCTGGAACACACGCTGTCACCTGCAGACAGGTATATTCAGATGCGTTATTCTAAAAACAGTAGCGCTCTTCGAAGGAACAGATTCGTGATAGTTGCATTAAGAGCTTTAGGGACAAAATCAACACTTTTCAACATAAGGTTTAATAATGAAAAGGTCAAGTTTTAGGTGCAGTAAAATATTTACAGAAAAATAAAAGTACAAAGTGAGACAAATGTACAGCGAAAGAGAACAGATTGAAAAATACCTTGCATTTGAAATGTCTTTGCTTAATCAGTGTTTTGAAGATGATTTCCTGGTTCCCTGATGTTTGATGTTAAGATGAGAACTCTCCATCTGTTGGTCACAGTCTCTTTTCTCTGGACCACCAGGGGTGGGGCCGTACCTCTTCTGCCCATTAGTATAAGAGAGGGAGTTTCCTTAGACAATGTCCAGGGCGGACCGTGGAGATACGTGCTGCATAATCATGCATGGATCATAACTTGAGATTGGACCGTCTGGCCTGTAGTACAGCAAGAAATTTAATCTCAGCTTGCATAAAGCTTTCAAATGACTCCAAACACGAGGATTCTGAGACCTTCCCGGACCCTGGGGAGGGAATGGACTAATTCTATCCCTCCTTGGGTAACAAGGGGTGAATATTTATACTTGAATTATCCGGGCCGAAATTCTACATTCAAATATGTAATGTTCATCACTATGGCATACATATAGCGGAAGTTATGACTGTATGTAAGTTTTCCTAACTTTTCATGTTCCAAAGTTATTGAAAGGGGTCAGAATTCCTGGGGGGTGATTTACGATATATGGCCTGTCCCACATTGGTTTGTTGTATGTTTGTTCTAGATAAGCGGACAGGGCCTTCCTGGCCGGCCATAAACTGTAATCAGAGCCTCCCTTTGAAGTTTGGTCTGGCCACAAGCAGAGGGGGTGTAGTGCAAAAGCTTGTTCAAACTGCCATGTCAGGGGGGCATGGCTGGGATGTGAGAGAGAGCAGACGTGCAGTGCCTTGGCTCCCGCCATCCGTCCTTTTAATACATCGACATCCTGCTCCCACAGCATCCATCCTGCTCAGTAAGTGCCTGCAGAGAGTCGGGGAGACCGCCCTGGTCCTCCCCATGCCGGGATATCGAAAATCCTCCAAGAAATGAGCCCCACAGACGCCCTGAAGGGACCCGCCAAAGGCTCATGTGGCGGCCATCTTGCCATCCACGCCAGCTTCCCCAGCCTCGGTGGCGGTGCAGACAGAGCCTTGGGCGGCGGCAGGTATGGAGGACGGTCAAGGGGACGTGGCTCGGCGGGTGCAGGCAGACGAGGAGGTGTGGGGAGAGGAGCCTACGGCCGCGATTCTGGCAGCCATTGCGGATAATAAGGCCTCAGTGGAGGGAAAGATAGACGCCCTTACATTAGAATGTGGCCTAATCAGGAATGATATGGACGAATTTCAGGGCCCCCTCACGGATGCTGAACACAGATTGTCACAGGTGGAGGATTCATCTGCCTCCACAGTGCGAGCGGTGGCAGAGTTACAACAACAAGTCAGGACCCTCCTGGCCTACTCAGAAGATGCCGAAAATCGGCTCAGACGCAACAACGTGAGGGTCGTGGGGCTCCTGGAGGGTGCGGAGGGCCAGAACCCGGATCAGTTTGCAGAGGCATTTTTCAAGCAACTCCTGGGCCTACAGAACCTCTCCCCAGCCTATATTGTCGAACGGGCGCACAGGGTACCTGCTGGGCCGCGGCCACCGGGATCGCCACCCAGGGCCTTCCTTGCCCGGCTGCTGAATTTCAGAGACCGGGATATGATCCTGGGGGAGGCCCGCAAGCTGCAAGAGCTGAAGTATGAAAACGCAGCGATTCATCTCTACCCGGATTTTTCTACTGAGCTACAGAGGAGAAGAACCTCCACGGATATCCGAAAGCGCCTGAGAGAAAGGGGACTGGCGTATAGTATGCTTTATCCTAGTCGTTTGAAAGTCATTCACCGGGGTTCCACAAAATGTTTTGACTCCCCCTCCCCGGACTGGTTGGATGCCCTAGCCTAAAATTATTTTTTCTTCTCTCTCTCCGTTTTTTTTTTTCTTCTCCTATGTTTTAGTTAGGTTAACTGGCCTGGTCGGGTGGGGATCAGACTCCCTGGACTGGAATCCTGTAGTCACATGCTCCCTCACCCCACGGGCATATGTTGGGACAGTTGTTTCCTTTTTTTTTTCCCCTAACCTCTCTGGGGGCACAGGTACTGTGGTTTATAAGTCTGCTTTTGTCTTAAGCAGGTTGTGATGCACAAATGAAACTGGGAGCTACATATCCGCTCAAGGAAGCCAGGGTACTGTGTTGGGAACTGTTTACTGTGACCGCACTTCTGTGCGACCCCCTAAGAGTGGATAGACTTTGATAGCACCCCACTCATGTTTTGGACCGTTCAAGGGATAAAGTTTCTCCAGCAGTTTTCTGTTTGGTTCCTCTGGAGTAAACAGGGAGTTGGGATTTTCGACAGTTACCTTTTTTTATTCTTTTTTTGTTTTTATGTCTTTTTGCTGCTGCTGGACTTTGGAGTTCTTTTTTTCTATATTTTTTTTTTGGGAAATGTTCTCCCAGTGTTGCAAACGCAAGCCTGGGAAATGTCCGTGGTTGTCTTCAATATTGTTACCTGGTGTTTGGTGTGATGTGCTCTCGTGTGTCCAGGCCCTGCCTTCCCTGACTCATCTAGTCGGCCATGTTAGGTTGATCCTAATTAAATTTTCAGACCCTGTAAATGGGTGACTTACAAATTTTGTCCTGGAATGTCCGGGGTTTAAATTCCAAGCTTAAAAGGTCCCTGGTCTTCCAATATTTAAAAACCTACGGCCCACATATTATTCTCCTGCAGGAGACTCATTTGGTTGGCGTAGAACCCTATCTCTACACAGGAACTGGATACAGAGAGCGATTCACTCCACATACTCCTCCTACGCGCGGGGGGTGTCCATCTTGATCCACAAGAAGCTATCATGTACAGTGGAGCAGGTGGTCACTGACCCGCAGGGGAGGTTTGCAATAGTTATTCTGGAAATAGATACTCAACGAGTTGCAATTGCTAATGTTTATATACCGCCATCTTTTCACGGGCAGACTCTGTATACTGTGCTTGAGAAGGGGGCCACTTTCGGCCCATTGAAACTTTTGGTAGCTGGGGATTTCAATAATATTTTGGATTATGATTTGGACACCTCAAATCCAACTAGGGTGAGAAATCTGGAGCTCAGCGGGTGGGCGGAATCCACCGCTCTGGAGGAACTGTGGCGTTGGAAGCACCCGGGGGCACTCCTACATTTCCCATGTCAGTACCTCCTCCTCTCGTATTGACCTGGCATTTGCCAACTCTGCGTTTCTTCCCCTGGTCACTGGGGTGAGTTATTTGGCGGGAGGACTGTCTGATCACGTCTCACTCCAGGTCACTCTCAAACTGACCAGGACAAGGGGCCCTGGGCAGTGGAGGCCCAGGTGTCTCCTTGTCTAAAAGAATATTGGGAGTTGAATGAGGGCTCTGTGGCTATGCTCGTGGTGTGGGATGCGGGTAAGGCGGTGGTCAGAGGAGCTTATGTTTCTGCCATTAAAGCAGCCAGAGTGGAGAAGAATGCCGCTCTGAAGGAACTTCACCCTCGGCTACTTCCTTGGCTGAACTACAGATGGTCAGGAGAGATTTATTAGTTCACTTCCAGGATCTTACGCAGTGTAGTTTGAGGAGGGGGCCCAAGTCCTTATTTGAGAAAGGAGATAAGAATGGGAAGCTTCTGGCTTAGCTAGCTGCTGACACCAGTATGGCCACAGTTGTTCCTTGTGTACGCCGGAGTGATGGTAGCCTGGTAAAGGACGTTGCGGGTATTTTGTAGGCATTTACATCTTACTACTCAGAGCTATATGCTTCAATTCCCCCCTATGAACTCCAATCCCTGATGGATCTGTTGGATCCCCTTCCACTGCCCACCCTGCCATTGAGGTGGCAGAGGGGTTGGAGGGTCCCTTTACAGCAAAGGAATTAGCGACGGCTATTGCGTCCTTTCCCAACAACAAGTCACCGGGCCCCGATGGGATACCGGTAGAATGGTATAAGCAATATTCTGAGCTCCTGACTCCCAAGCTGTTAAAATTATATTTGGACTGTTTGGATTCGGAGACCCTCCCAGCGACTTTTTATGAGGCCCATATTGTACTGCTGCCCAAGCCAGATAAGGACCCTCTCCTATGCTCCTCATATAGACAGATAGCACTGCTGAACATGGATCTTAAGATACTTACCAAAATGATAGCCAACAGGTTGATGCCAGTACTGCACCATTTAATATCCTCAGACCAGACAGGGTTTATGCCTCACAAAGCTACTGACAAACATCCGTAGGGTTTTCACGCATACGCAGTTGGTCAGGGAGGGGGTGATAGGAGGAGCTATGGTCTTTTTTGATCTGGAGAAGGCTTTCGACTCCATTGATTTGCAATACATGATGGTGGTACTCCAACATATGGGATTCGGACCTGTCTTCCTTAAATGGATTTCCCTATTATATGCCCATCCAAATGCAGTGATCCGTTTGAGCGGGGAGGTTTCGAGAGCTTTCCCAGTTTCCAGAGGGACGAGGCAGGGTTGCCCCCTCTCCCCTGGGCTTTTTGCTCTGGTCATGGAGCCGATAGCGGTTGCACTTCGCTCCTCTCCACGAATTCAAGGCATTAGAGTGGGCACAATAACCGAAACAACGGCCCTTTATGCGGACGACCTGGTGTTGTTCCTCCAGGATACGGGGCCCTCGCTTCGTGCGGCCCTTGGGGACTTTACGCGGGTCTCCGGCCTGAAGGTTAACTGGTCCAAGTCGAAAATACTCCCCTTAGCGTCCCACCCTGCTCGGGCAGAGCTAGATCCAACTGTCCCTGTACAGAGGGTCACACAAATTAAATATCTAGGATTACAAATCACTAACTCAGTAATGGATTTCATGGGGCTCAACCTGTCCCCTTGGTTGAAGACTATTGCTAGGAAACTAAAATAGTTGGAAATCCCTCCCGCTGTCCTTAATAGGACGAATTAATTTGATTAAGATGAAAATTCTACCTTCCCTATTATATGTTCTTAGGAACGCTCCAGTCTGGATCCCCAAAGCAGTTTTTAGGTCGATTAACAGCATGCTGACATCCTTTCTATGGCATGGGGGGACGCCGCGTATCCAATTAAAAATTCTACAACAGCCTTGGGGGGAGGGAGGTCTCGCAATGCCCAACTTTTACTTTCTGTCGGGTCAGCTGACAACCGCACATCGGTGGTTGACGGCCCCTTCAGATGACGCGGCAGTGTCCTTGGAGGCTGCCCATGTGGGCTCTTACGAGGCACTGGCCCATTTGGTTTATAGAGGTTTGAGATCCCCACACAATATTACCCCCTCTATGCGTGCAACGATCAGGGCCTGGTCGGTTGCTCAGGGGCTGAAACCTATGGGGCTGCACAGATACTCACCTGAGGCTCCCCTATGGCGCAATCCAAACTTTGAACACTTCTTTGATCACCCCGAGACCCTGCGGTTTGGACTAGGTATGGCATTAAAACTTTGGGCCATGTGGTCTCCAGCAGTGTTTTGATGACCTTTGACGAGCTTAAGGACAGATACAGTCTCCCGAACTCACATCTCTTTAGGTTTTTACAGTTGAGGCACGCTTTCTCCTCCCAGTTCGGGGGTAATCCCCTGGAGCTTGAGCCTAGTGACCTTGAGCTGATGACCCGCAGTGACTCCTTGGCCAAACCAGCCTCTACAGGGTGCTGTTTGTACAAACAGCCCAGGTTATGGAAAAATGCAGGGGGGCCTGGGAGGGGTCTGCTCCTGGTCTAGATCCTGATGATTGGGATGATATGTGGGAAGCCCCGTTCAAAAGTTTAGTGTCCTCCAGAAATCGCTTGATTTTGTTTAAATTTCTACACAGAGCCTACCTTACTCCTGCTAGAGTGGCAAAGATGCTTCGGTCGCAGTCCTCAGGGTGCGGGCGCTGTTCAAGGTTGCAGGCCGATTTCATGCATATTTTCTGGGAATGCCCCCACATTCAGGTGTACTGGTGGGAAATAGCTGGGTGCATAGAGTCGCTCACAACCATCAAGATCCCCCTCACAGTTGAGGTCTGCCTGTTACACTTGGTGGATAGCCTTGCTACTACAAGAACACTTTTAATGCTATTGCTTTACTAGGCCAAGAAGCGTATTGTCATGGCATGGAAGAGCGATCGATCCCCTACACTGTCCTCCTGGAAGGCGTTGGTGAATAAAGTGATTCCGTTATACAAGGCAACTTATCTAGCTAGAGGGGCTTTGACGACATTTGAGAAAGTCTGGGGCGGGTGGTTGGCATCCATGGACATGGTGTCTGATCTTTGAGGAGAAGGAATATGGATGGTCTGACTGAATGTGGGGTATATGTCTGCTGGGGGTGGGACGGGCCTGTATGCATGGGTTATGTAATAACACCAAACTGTATATGAAACACATCACTAGTATTCCCCCCCCTTTTTATTTTTTTGGGGGGAGTGATGTGGAGCAAGAGACAACACGGACAATCTGTTACAACAGCAGCTAATGTTATGTTACCCAAATTGGGGAATCCACAATTGCGGACTGTTTTTTTGTATGCATTTCAACTGCAAAATGAATAAAAATTACTTTAAAAAAAAAACAAAAAAAAAAAAAAAACTGCCATGTCAGAAGGAGAGAGAAAAAAAAAAAAACCTAACTATTTACTTGGCTTCCCTGCCAAGATGGAGTCAGTGTGGCTTTGGGCCTGGCATCATTACCTCGCATGGATCTCATGCATGATACCATCACAGATATCACCACCTCTATAATAAGCGATGACATCACCGCCTCTATAATAAGCGATGACATCACCGCCTCTATAATAAGCGATGACATCACCGCCTCTATAATAAGCGATGACATCACCGCCTCTATAATAAGCAATGACATCACCGCCTCTATAATAAGCAATGACATCACCGCCCCTATAATAAACAATGACATCACCGCCCCTATAATAAACAATGACATTACCGGCTCTATAAAGCGATGACATCACCGCACCTATAATAAACAATGACATCACTGGCTCTATAATAAACAATGACATCACCGCCCCTATAATAAACAATGACATCACCGCCCCTATAATAAACAATGACATTACCGGCTCTATAAAGCGATGACATCACCGCCCCTATAATAAACAATGACATCACCGGCTCTATAATAAGCGATGACATCACCGGCTCTATAATAAGCGATGACATCACCGGCTCTATAATAAGCGATGACATCACCGGCTCTATAATAAGCGATGACATCACCGCCCCTATAATAAACAATGACATTACCGGCTCTATAAAGCGATGACATCACCGCCCCTATAATAAGCGATGACATCACCGGCTCTATAATAAGCGATGACATCACCGCCCCTATAATAAACAATGACATCACCGCCCCTATAATAAGCGATGACATCACTGGCTCTATAATAAGCGATGACATCACCGCCTCTGTAATAAGTGATGGAGGAACACAGACAGGATTTATTTCACACTTTTATTACCGAGAAGACAAAATACAACCAGAGGGGTAAATATTCTTCACTTTTAGCAAAAAGACAGAAAAATATATAAAAGATAATTCATTTCTTTAATAAAATCTCTGCATCATCGAAAACCACCCTCTGAATAAACATTTCCCGCACTCTGAACAGAAAAACGGCTTCTCACCAACGCAGGCCTCCAATATGGCCGAACACCAAACAGGAAAACATGAGCTCTCTGCTGTCTATAAGGTTTTGAACATTTCCCGCACTATGAGCGCCTAAAGGCTTTTTGGCCATTGTGACTTCCCTGAGTTTAAACCGCTTCTTGCGCTCTGGGCGCAGAAAAGGACACCACTACTCTGACGCGATTTCCATGTCTAACACTTCCCGTACATTGGGCATGGATAAGGACTCTTGTTTTTGTGAACTCTGTTATTAAGAAGAGGTGCTCTTTCTTGAATTGAAACATCTCCCGCACTTGGACATGGAGCACCTCTTTTTAATAGGAGAGTTCATACATGTCCAATGTGCGGGTTGTGTTTCATTAAAAAAAAAAAAAAAAAGAACCTCTTCTTTATAGGAGAGTTCATACAAGTCCATGTCCAATGTGTGGGAGGTGTTTTATTCAAAATGGAGAACCTTTTTTAATATGACAGTTCATACGTTTTGAAAGAAACATCTCCCGCACATTGGATTTGGACTTGTGAGAACTCTCCTATAAAAGAGGAGCCCCTTTTTGAAACAAACATCTCCCGCATATTTGACATGGATAACTGTGACTTGTCTTATAAAGAAGAGGTTCTTCTTTCTGAATTAAACAATTCCCACACTCTGAACAGAAAAACGGCTTCTCACCAACGTAGGCCTTCAACATGAGCCTGAACTTTCAAGAGAAGCCTCTGCCATACTCCAAAAAAGGAAAGTGGCTTCTCAACAGTGTACACTATTTTGAACATTTCCCGCACTATGAGCAAGTAGACTACATGACTGACGTGACTCAGAAATTCAGGTTTTGTTTTGAAAGAAGTGCGGAGCGCGAGCGGGAGACCGAGCTCTTTTCCTTGTGGAGCTTCTGATGTCGGACAAGACAGAACCGCAGTTTGAAGCGTTTCCCGCACTCCAGGCAGGAAAACGGGCGCTCATTCACATGACCCCGCTCGTGCAGGATGAGCATATCACTCCGTGTAAAACCTTTCCCGCACTTCTTGCAGGAGAAAGGCGTCTCGCCGGTGTGAACTAAGAGATGTCTAATCAGGTGAGCTTTCTGGACGAAGCGATGACCGCACTTCGAACAAGGAAACGGCCGGTCGCCGCTGTGAATTCTTTTATGCTGGACGAGGCTCGATTTTTCCTTGAAAGATTTCCCGCACTCCGGACACGGATAGGGCCTCAGTCCGCTGTGGTATCTTTGATGTCGAAGAAAATACGAGTTGGAGATGAAGCCTCTCCCGCACTCCAGACACACAAACGGGCGTTGGCCGTTGTGTATCCGCTTATGGATTCGAAAATACGCTTTTGTTGTAAAAGCTTTATTGCATTCAGAACAGGAAAATATCTTCTTGTTTTTTTGACGCGTGACCTTCCCTGGCTTCTCAACGGAGGAGAGGTCTGGTGACTTCACATCAGGGAGAGGCTTAGTCCGAGGAACCGGATCCATTCTCCGAGAGGGCTGGGTTCTGCCATTATCCTTCGTGTTATTGGTTGGCTGTGAGGTGAGACGTTTCCTCAAGGCATACGGAACTTCATGGCCAAGTTCTGAGAAGACACAATAAATTAATGGTGGACATGACGTTATATTGAGGAATGGGGATGGACCTTTCATATGGTGTACAGTATCTCCTCCTCAATTGTTAGGAACATGACATAGAGGAATGGAGATGGACCTTTCATATGGTGTACAGTATCTTCCCCTCATTGGTTGGGAACATGACGTTATATTGAGGAATGGAGATGGACCTTTCATATGGTGTACAGTATCTCCTCCTCAATTGTTAGGAACATGACATATTGAGGAATGGAGATGGACCTTTCATATGGTGTACAGTATCTCCTCCTCATTTGTTGGGAACATCAAATTATATTGAGGAATGGAGATGGACCTTTCATATGGTGTACAGTATCTCCTCCTCATTGGTTGGGAACATGACATTATATTGAGGAATGGAGATGGACCTCATCTCCTCCTCCTCATTTGTTGGGAACATCAAATTATATTGAGGAATGGAGATGGACCTTTCATATGGTGTACAGTATCTCCTTCTCATTGGTTGGGAATATGACGTTATATTGAGGAATGGAGATGAACCTTTCATATGGTGTACAGTATCTCCTCCTCATTGGTTGGGAACATGACGTTATATTGAGGAATGGAGATGGACCTCATCTCCTCATTTGTTGGGAACATCAAATTATATTGAGGAATGGAGATGGACCTCTCATATGATGTACAGTATCTCCTCCCCATTGGTTGGGAACAGGACGTTATATTGAGGAATGGAGATGGACCTTTCATATGATGTACAGTATCTCCTCCCCATTGGTTGGGAACATGACGTTATATTGAGGAATGGAGATGGACCTTTCATATGGTGTACAGTATCTCCTCCTCATTTGTTGGGAACATGACGTATGACATGTGGTATACTTTCCAGGTAGAGGTAAGGAGTTATATTGCAGTACAAGG